>JADRCH010000052.1:6592096-6617189 GCA_019843965.1 Rhynchomys soricoides | reverse complement strand
CACACACCCTACAGCAGTGCTCTAGCCCTTGAGCTCAGTGGCAAGTATCTCGGCTGAAGTTTAACAGGAGCCGAATAAAGCTTCCATCCAGCACATAGGATCTTAGGAAATGTTTCCTATTTTACTCCTCTTTCATTTTTTGATAATTTAACACTTAAGTACTATATTTACACAATTCCCACCCCTCCTCCTCTCCTTCAACCCCTTCCATGTCCAGCCCCTCTCAAATTCAAGACCTCTTCTGTTGTAATTATTACTGGTACACAGTCAGAATGTCCAAATGAAGATTCTCAGCAATTCTCAAACCGAATTTTTAAGGAGACTATCAGGAAGCTTTGAAATAACCATAACCTAGTTATACTTTGGGCCAGGCACAGAGAACTTCCACTAACCTTTCCATTATTTATTTAAGAACAAGTGCTTAATTCAGATTTACTGTACTGAAAACAACGGTGTTTCAGAGGCTTACCTAAACACAGGTTTGAATGAAAATGTCACCTGAGTAACCACATGGAAAAGTCTTCCCCTGAATTTTCACTTTACCTTGGTGAAGAAGGCCCTTCTGAGGACCGGAGTCCTAGGCTCTTGTGAATTTGGTGAGAGACTAAGTTAAATCACAGTAGACAAATGAGGGAAAACTGGGCCTGTCAGACAGAGGTGGTTGGAGCTTGTGAATTTTAGAAATTAGCTATATTAGTCAACATTTGCCAGATTTCTGTTGTTATATTTATTCTTGCTCTCTAAGAAATCACTCCTGAATTAAAACCTTAAGATAAGCATTTAAAAAAACATTTTATTGGGGTATGGGCCGGTGCACTGAGCAGACCTTGGACATGAACTCCTTAGCCAGTCCCTCAACACCCAGAGGAAGCTCAACTCCCAGGTGCTCTAACACATCCAGGACTCTAGGAGCTTGGTCACACCAGGATCTCCAGATAGCAGAGGCAGCTTGACTCCCAGGAGCTCTGACACAATCAGGATCTCAGGATCACAGGATCCCAGAATCAGAGAATCCCAGAGAGAGCTGGTCTCTGAAGAGTTCTGACACAACTAGGATCCCAGGAAGGACAGGCTCCAGTCAGATACAGGGAGGGCAGGAAGCACTAGAGAGAACCAGATGGCAGGAGGCAAACATAAGAACATAAGCAACAGAAACCAAGGTTACCTGGCATCATCAGAACCCAATTCTCCCACCATAGCAAGTCCTGGATACACCATCCCACCGGAAAAGCAAGATTTGGATCTAAAATCACTTCTCATGATGATGATAGAGGACTTTAAAAAGGACATAAATAACTCCCTTAAAGAAGTACAGGAGAACACAGGTAAACAGCTAGAAGCCTTTAAAGAGAAAACACAAAAATCCCTTAAAGAATTACAGGAAAACACAACCAAACAGGTGAAGGAATTGAACAAAACCATCCAGGATCTAAAAATGGAAACAGAAACAATAAAGAAATCACAAAGGGAGACAACCCTGGAGTTAGAAAACCTAGGAAAGAGATCAGGAGTCATAGATGTAAGCATCACTAATAGAATACAAGAGATAGAAGAGAGAATCTCAGGTGCAGAAGATACCATAGAAAACATTGACACAACAGTCAAAGAAAATGCAAAATGCAAAAAGCTCCTAACTCAAAACATCCAGGAAATCCAGGACACAATGAGAAGACAGAACCTGAGGATAATAGGTATAGAAGAGAGTGAAGATTTCTAACTTAAAGGGCCAGTAAATATCTTCAACAAAATTATAGAAGAAAACCTTCTAACCTAAAGAAAGAGATGTCCATGAACATACAGGAAGCCTACAGAACTCCAAATAGACTGGACCAGAAAAGAAATCCTCCTGTCACATAATAATCAAAACACCAAATGCACTAAACAAAGAAAGAATATTAAAAGCAGTAAGGGAAAAAGGTTAAGTAACATATAAAGGCAGACCTATCAGAATTACACCAGACTTCTCACCAGAGACTATGAAAGCTAGAAGATCCTGGGCAGATCTCATACAGACCCTAAGAGAACACAAATGCCAGCCCAGGCTGCTATACCCAGCAAAACTCTCAATAATCTTAGATGGCGAAACCAAGATATTCCAAGACAGAACCAAATTTACACAATATCTTTCCACAAATCCAGCCCTACAAAGGATAATAGATGGAAAACACCAACACAAGGAGGGAAACTATACCTTAGAAAAAGCAAGAAAGTAATCTTTCAACAAACCCAAAAAAAGAGCCAGGCAGTGGTGGCACACACCTTTAATCCCAGCACTTAGGGAGGCAGAGGCAGGTGGGTTTCTGAGTTTGAGGACAGCCTGGTCTACAGAGTGAGTTCCAGGACAGCCAGGGCTACACAGAGGGGGAAAAAAAAAGATGTAAACCCAAAAGAAGACAGCCACACAAACATAACACCACCTCTAACAACAAAAATAACAGGAAGCAACAGTCACTTTTCCTTAATACTTCTTAACATCAATGGACTCAATTCCCCAATAAAAAGCCATAGACTAACAGACTGTATATGTAAACAGGACCCAGCATTTGCTGCATACAAGAAATGCACCTCAGTGACAAAGGCAGACACTACCTCAGAGTAAAAGGTTGGAAAACAAATTTCCAAGCAAATGGTCTCAAGAAACAAGCTGGAGTAGCCATTCTAATATCGAATAAAATCAACTTTCAACCAAAAGTTATCAAACAAGATAAAGAAGGACACTTCGTACTGATCAAATAGGAATATTTAAGGGGTAACTTCAGCAAGTGTTATAGGTATCTGATGAATCTCAGTGTAATGGCCTTGGGAAACACAAAGGAATGTTGCTCTTTGCTCAGAGTAAAGCAAGAGAGAACATTGGAGGTATTTGAATTTTATGTTCACATTAGGGAGGTGAGTCCTGTATACTTTAGAAGACTAGTATTTGTTTTCTCTGAATTTAATCAGGATTTGTCAACTTATTTCTAGTTGAGTGTGACAGTAGTAAGGTTTTCAAAACCCACTGAAAACAAGTAACATTAGATGTGTGATTTATGAGATTAGGTTGTGTGCTATTTTGACTGTAGTCAACTTTCTTTTGTCATTTCAAAGGAGAAAAAATGAATGGTCTATAAAGCTGTAAGAGTTGATCTGTCAGAAATAATTTCCAATTGCATAATGTCTTTACAAAATGATTTAATTTAATCATACTTATAATGTTTAAGATGATGATAATATCGGCTTCTAAAGTTTCAGCCAAAAAAATAGCATTTAATTATTATAAAAATGTCTACAAATAATTTCATATTTATTAATTCTGTATTTAATTTTAACATGTTTCTCATAATTCACCATTATATATAATACTGTGAAGATATCCCACAGTACATACATATTTTTATCAACATAAATTCCTAGAAACAAGTTTACTAGATAAAAATTTTATGCACAATTTATACTTTAGTTCTTGTTGGTAAACTGTTCATTAGAAGTACTGTATTGATTTGTACCGTTATATGGAACATTTCTCTAAAATTCTCTAACAATTAAATTTTACTATAAAAAAACCCCTTTTTATTGATTCTTTGTGAGTTTCACATCACGCACCCCAGTCTTGCTCAATTCCCCATCCCCTGTCTGCCGTTCGCCTTTACAACCCCCAAATAAAAACATACAAACAACAACAAAACAAAGCATAGAAAATTACTTATTGTACCACCTGCAGTACGTCACAGCGTGTTCCACAGTGTAACCCTCTGTCCACACATTTTCACTTGCTAATGGTCCTTGCAACGAATCATTGGTCTGGTCCAAGATCTCTGGCTTCTGTGACACCATCAATATTGGATCCTCATCGGGATTCTTCCTGGCTATGCTGTTGTTACCCTGTGTCATGGAGATCCTACAGATTTGAAACAGCAGGATTGGCCCCTTTATGCATCCCAACCATTAGCAGATGATATAGGTTTTGGAGTGAGCTATCTCAGAGCCCTGGATCTGGGCTTACGTGGTAGCAAAGTTGGTCAGCCCACCAGCTCTCCTTATCCACACAATACCAGGGCGAGCTCTCCAGCACCGCTCTGGCTGGGCTACCCATCAACAGCAGGCAAGGACATCTCTCCTGCTCTCAGATCCTCAGGGCTGGCTCACCCGGACCCATGCCTCCAGAGCCAGCCCACTGTGCTGCCCAGTTAAGGTTCAGGGCCCACTCTCTCAAGTGGTATATGGCTGGGCCAGCTCTCTTGCTCTGACGCCCTCAGGGCTAGCTCATCCATGTCATTGCCATCAGAACCAGCTCCACTGTGTTGCCCAGGTGAGGTGCAGGGCCCACTCTCCTAAGTGCTATAGGCAGTGAAGGGGAATGGACGGCCTACTACTCTCATGATCCCAGGCAAGCTCTTCCGACTGCGGCAGGTGGTGGGGTCAGGGGACGTTACCCCAGAACTCATGCCATCTCTTGGCAGATGAGTGTGACAGGGCCAGCTCTCCTGCTCTCTTGCCCTTGGGGCTGGCTCACTTGCACCCTTTGAATGGGGTCAGCCCTACTATGCTGCCCAGGTGAGATGCACATCCTGCTTTCCTGAGTGCTGCAGCCAGTGATGCGCAAGACCAGCTCTCTGACTCTCGTGACCTTGGGCCAGCTCTCCCAACTGCTGCAGGTGACGAGGGGCAAAAGGGGAAGGTATAACCCCCGCACCTACACCACCTCACAGCAGAGGAGTGGCGGGGCCTGCTCTCCCATGCTCTCCCCAATGCCTCTACTACCATGGTCGGCTCTGCTGTGCTGTCTAGGTAAGGTTCAGGGCAGGCTCTACTGAGTGCTGCAGATGGTGAGGAGCTGCCCTGAGCTCAGGACCATGTAGGCAGCTTTCTCAGCTGCTGGAGGTGGCAAAGGGCAAGGAGAGCATCACCTCTGTGCCTCTACCACCCCATGGCAGCCAAGTGGCAGGGTCCGCTCTCCCACACTTACTCCCTGGGCTGGCTCATCCACACCTCCACCATTGTGTCCAGCACCACTGTGCTACCTGGGCGAGGTGCAGGGCTCTGTCTCCGGAGTGTTGCTGGTGGTGAGAGATGGGGCCAGCTTTCCAGAGTGTTGTTCCCAGTGAGGGGCAGAATCGGTTAGTTCTACTCATCGCCTGAACCTTTAGGCGATCCCTAGTAGGTGCCCCAACCAGGGATATCCCAATGTTCTCTAGTGGTAATATTAGCCATGGACATGGACACTTACCTCTATCACTGTGTAGCCATGGACTCAGAAATGGTTGTTAGCAGCAGTGGGCTGCGACCACAGCTTGGCCCCAGGTGGCAGGGCAAACCGCTCACAGAAGGCTACATCTCTCCACCCTCGAGTCTCCAGTTCCATCTCTCTTCATAATGCTTAAGCTGCTCCACTTCTTGTTCTCTCCCATCTGACCACCACATACTCACACACTGTGGTGGCTCCAGCTGCAGGCTGACCACGTGGCTAGTGAGCCCTTGAGGACATCCTCCATCCATGCTGCCTGGCACACTGGCAAGCATGCATCTACGGTCTACCTGTGCCATGCACTGGAGCGCAGGTCTGTGGGTGGCATGGTGGTCCATAGGTCTTCCTCCTTCCGTGCTGCATTACCTGAATTTGATTTGATTTTTACATGAGCTAAGCATAAAACAGCTTTGGCCACCAAGCCAGGCATTAAGCTAGGATGAACAAAGAACTGTCATCAGTCAGGGTAGACCGATATGAAAAACCACCGCCACCACCAGGATGTCTTCTTGTCCATTCTTGGGGAGATAAAAGAAGCATTTTATTGTGATGAAATATTGTGTTAATTAGAAATGTGTACGGATTGTAGAAAGTGGCTTGTCTGGCTTATTATTGAGGCTCACTTGAGAAGACCTATATGGCTAAGGTTAATTCAGGAATCAGGGGTGGAATCTCCTGAAGGAGTCTGGCAGTAGATATTATTTGTCAATTGCTACTCCATAATGGCAGCAACAGCTCAAACGGACCTGCTCTATCTGGCCTCTCTCTTTATTGCCTGGGCTTTTCAGAGTAGACTATCTTAGTAGAGTCAGGAATTCCAAAGTTACTGTCTCAACACACAAAGTGAAAACTGGGTCACCTTTTCTTACCAAGCAGGGTGAGTGACAAAAAGTGAGTCACACTCTGGTATGGACTTACACACTCATAATCACAGCTACTTGGGAAGAGGAGGGAGGGTCGCCACAAATTTGACTTAGTGAGACCCCATTTCAAAACAGCACCATCCCCATCCCCATCCCCATCCCCAACACCATCATCAGGAGCAGCAGCAGCAGCAGCAGCAGCAGCAGCAGCAGCAGCAGCAGCTAATAAATAGCTAGGGTGCCTCTCCAGCTTCTGCCTGACACACAGGAGGAGGCCAAGGTGGTCAATTATCCGTACTTAAAACAACAACAACAACAACACCCCCTCCCAATATCAGACAAAACAACATAAACAGGAAGGACTTACAAGCATCCCCCAGAGTCAAGAGCAGGGAGCAGAGATGAAAGCGAGTCAGAGACTGATACAATGTTAATTCTTTTACCCCTGAACTGCATTGTCCTGGGACATCCTCACTGGAGAAGAGCCAGGACTGGAGTTGCTTCATCACAGCACACTAGCCCTAACCTCTGAACAAAGAATCTCTGTGTTGGCCTTTACTATCCCAGGCTGCCTTTTGTTCGAGCATCCACCTGAGTCCCGAGAGACAAATGTGCCTTTGCCACTTTCACTGAGACCACAGACTTTTCCCGTACAGCCCTCTCTTGCTTTTCGCTATCCGATGCCTCCCTCCCACACTACATCTTTAGATTTGTTTCTCTGGAGGCAGAGTCCATCTCTGAGTCTCCTACCCTCCACATCTGCAAGTTTAGGTTAGTTTGTTTGTCTGTCTGTCTGAGAGAGATTCAGGGGAGTACTTTCTCCTTCCTTCCCCTGTCCTATTCTCTACTGACCCCCCAAGTCCTCCTAGAACAATTCTCTGTGTAGGCTTCATTAATGAAGTAGAAAGAGTCGGGTTTGAATGTTTTCCTACCACTAATCCAGATTGATTGAGTAGAAGTGCCCTTTCCCCCATGGTGGGGTTTTGAAAGTCCTTCAGTATGGTCATAGTTGCCCCAGGTTAGAGAAGAGCTTTCCTAATCTACCAGGTTGCACAGCACATAGGGGACACTTGTGAGAAGAACCTTGTGAGGAGAGCAGGTCTGTGAGCACTCGAGAGGGCATGCTCTTGCTGTCCAAAGCCTTGCCTTCTCTCTCTCATCGACTTTCCACAGTGTGGGCCAAGGTGTCATTCAGAAGCAAAGCCTGCTTGTTTAACTTTCTCTGTGTTCTTTAAAAGACAAGCCCACGATCTTATTGGAATAGAAGTCACCTGAGATCTAATGGTGGCAGCTTTTGGGATGGATCATCCATTAGAGGAGTATAAACGAGCAGAATGTTGCCAGCCACTTTCCATGTGACTCAGGCTGGGTGGGGCTGCTGTTAGCCAAGGGAAAGAATCCAGTCCCCAATTGAATTAAGACTGCAATTAGTGCATTGGACCAAGCTATCCTTCAATAAATGAGGTAACCATCAATTTATGCCATCTATTTAAGATGTTAAAATTACAGAGAAAGAAAGATTTTATACACCATATTTAAAAGGAGGAGGAAACTTGGTCCTGTTTGCCCTCTGCTACATTTAGACCACTTGAAACATTGGACTAGAAGATGAGGATTATTGAACAGGGACAGAGTTAGGTAAAGCTGTGTGTGGAAGTGGAGGAGGCGCCAGTGTGGATACCAGGAGACTTATTTGTATGAGAAGCAGGAACCTTAAGTTCACTTGTCAGTTATCTAATGATACACTTTTATTTTCAATAATTTATTTTCTTTATTCTCTTTACAGCCCTGATCACGGCCCTCCTTCTTCCTCTTTTCTCAGTCCAACCCTTCAAAATTCCTCCCCCATTCCCCTCCCTTTCTCCTCAGAGAAGGGGAAGCCCCTCTTGGGTACCACCTCACCCTGAGCCATCTAGTCCCAGCAGGACTAGGCACATCCTCTCCTGCTGAGGCCCAACCAGGCAGTCCAGGTAGGGGAAGGGGATCCAGTGGCAGGTAACAGAGTCAGATACAACCACTGCTCTGATTGTTAGGGGCCCCACATGAAGCCCAAGCTGCTCATTACCGAAAAAATGTGTAGGGGGCCTACGTCCAGCACTTGCATAGGAATATACTTTTAAAAGTAGATATCCTGGCTTTAAAAAGTTAAATATAGGCCAGATGTGGTGGCTGTCACCTTTAATCTCAGCCTGTAGGAGGCAGAGGCAGGTGGATCTCTGTGAGTTTAGAGTTAGCCTGGTCTATCGAGCTCTAGGACAGCTAGAGCTACATAGAGAGACCTTGACTCAACAGGCAAACAAACAAACAAACAAACAATTGAATGCAGTAAATATGGTATCAGGTTTGTTTTACATGCCTTTCCCTTTGCTCTCCCAGTGCCACTGTATTGGATAGCCTCAGTTCCTTATGTGACAAACTCTCATTAAGTCCATCTCCATGTTGTTCTGCTTAGAAAAATCCCATTCCACCCTTCACCTTGCTAACCCTTATGAAGTCTTTACTCATCAAATTATATATCCGGTCTGAGAGAGGTTGCCTTTGCTTCTTTAATAAAATACACGTTTCTATTTCTTGCTCACTGTAATTTGGGATTGCATGTTCAGGTTCCTCTTGTCTGAGTCCTTCCATTAAACTCTGAGCTCACCAGGGAAGACAACGTATAAGCAAATCCAAGGTGAAGGCTGCAGACTTAGAGGCATTCAGTGTCCCTGCACACTCATACCCCTAATGAGGTTTCACTGGGTTTTTCAGGCTCGCCTTGAATTTACCATCCTCTTGCTTCACCCTGTCAAAGGCTGGGAGCACACGAAGCTTTGATAAATAGATAGGTTTTGACTCATGAATAAAGTAACCCATTTGATTATAATGAAATGTTCATGGCATTTCTGAAGATTTTTTATGCTGCTGTTTATGGATAAAGCATCGACATCATCTGGGCATGGATGCTGAGAGATGAATAATTTAGAGATGGGATACTTGAGCAACTTCAGTGTAGGTGGCATGCAGCATAAATTAACAGGCGTAAAAGCAGAGGCTGGGTGGGGTAAGGGATTTGTGAGAGTCTCCCAGTAGGCTGTTAGCGTATGCACTGTATGGCAATTGCAGAGCGGGGTTCATTCTGTATGCACCTCCATTCTTTATCGTGAGCTTCTTGAACGGGCTTATGTGAGATGAACCGTTCCCTGCTACTAGAAAAACAAAAATGAGGTTGTGGGGGTGGGGCTCTTTGGTTTTATTGGAAACAGTAGGATACATGTGACATTGCACTTACATCTGTTCTTCGCAAGGATTTTAAACAGAGCAAACTGTTGACATGAATACATTAAACAATAGCAGAATAATGCAGTATGGACTAAGAAATTACCTGTGGAAGGAATGAAGAACACACATTAAAATAGAGGGATGGAAAGGGTGTCTTCCCTCCTGATTGTCGCAAAATCCCGAAGTGGAAACAGACATGGTCAGCGTCGGTAGAATGAGGTGCCTTGTTGTTTAGGATCAGAAGTTTAACAAATGCCAGTTTTCACAAGGCTGCTTGTTAAGACCACAGCTGAGAAAGGCAGTGCACAGGCCAAGGGCCTTGTCTGGTGAGGGGAGCCGGGATTTGGCCTGGAGACAACAGAATGAAGAAGGAAGATCTGTAAGGTCACAACCAGGAAGTTAGCTGATTTCTCCATTATTTTTATTTGATTGTTTCTATCTGCACATTGATGCTACAGGAAATGGCTGCTGACCTCTACCTCATGTTCATTGACACAGAATTGCAACAATTCAAAAACATTGGTTTTTTTTGGCATAACCATACATGCCTGCTTGTTGGCCTCAGGTTGTTCTGTGTAATGTGTGTGTGTGTGTGTGTGTGTGTGTGTGTGTGTACACTTGCATATACACAGGAAAAGCATGTACACAGCTTAATGGGCTCCTTCCTAAAGTGGATTTTCTGGAATCATAAATAATATGGCTAATACATAATTCAACTCTGCACTAGGTGCTGTGAGCTAAGAGCCTGTGCATGGATATCACATTTAATTCGTGTTGGATATTCATAACGTAGGAATCACAGTCATGATCTCTGTTTTATAGATAATAAGACTGAGGGCTAAAGAAGTCAGAGTCTTGCCTTCTCTGAGCTCAGAGGCGTTGGTCCTCAACCTTGTGTGGCCTCTCTTGATGAGTACTCATCAAGAGCTCCATTGAAAGATTCGACAGAGGAAGAAAGGAAGGCAGGTGTCCATGTGCCGTGCAACCTGTTCAGGGAGGCTGATGCTGAGATCAGCATCATGTGCAGTTGCATAAAAAGCCTTATGGTACCCATTCTTGGCGTGCAAAGAACTTCACCCCACATCATTCCCCAAATCTGGTCATGACAAAGGACCACCATAAAGGCAAATTTGAGGCATTTCCTCTCTGGTATCTGGAAGTATAGGAACTGGGTCACAGCTTCCAAGTTCCTTTTTCCACAGTCCCTTAAGCTTCCATAAATGCTCTCAAAATCACCCCTAAGCAAATAGTGACAGAATAAAGTGTTTCAAGGCTTCTCTTCTTCACGGAAGGACTACTGAAAGAGTCCTGGGATGTTTTCCTCTAGTCGACAGCCCAGTGCCAAAGGCCTTTGAGTGTACACAGCGCTCAGTTTGGAATGTGTGTACGTCTCAGCTTGACCTTAACTCAGGTTATCACAACAAAAGAACTCCAAAGCATGGTTTGCACTCCCCAGAGCTCTCTTTAGCTTTCAGTGTCGTTACACCAAAAGAGAAGAGGGCTTACAAGGAGCAAATTATGCCAAAAAAGCAAATGCTCTCATTTCAGTTTGTCATGAGAGACATTTTTGTTTGACAGTAGAGAGTTATTTTTATTGAATTATTATTTTAATATGTGAAATAGTAAAAGAAAACTTAATACAAAATATTTCCCATTAAGAGCTTGCAGCCAAAGTGTTGGGAACGAACAAACACACCAAGGGGTATAGACTTCAGTAGCTTTGAATAGAGATGAAGTTCAAAGGAATCTCTCAGTAGAAGAGAGGTTACTACTCTTGACTCTAAATGTGATCTCTGAACTTGACTCCTGCTGCCAGACGTCCAGAGTTGTTCTATCCTGCATTATGGTTCTTAGAATGATCTAAAATATTTCTCCTTACTTTTCCAGGAACCCCGAAGAATCCAAGCTCTCTCGATCTTGGAATTAACTTAAAGTCGCTATTTTTTGTACCACATAGACCCTTAAAACCCTAGACTCCCAAGCCTTGCAGTCACATGCTCTCTTTTTCAGAACTGGATCCGAAGAATGCTGGTGGCAGCTCTCCTCTTCCAACTGTCTCCTCTCTAAGATGTAAACTCTGGAAATGGGAGTGTTCTTCCCAAGGCCAGTTCTTCCATTTCTACCTGCCTACTCAGATGCCTTGGGGGGCATCTGCTCTGCTGCCCTCTGCTCTAAATTTCTGAGTAAAAATTTTCAGAACAAGTGGACTCTGCATCAGCCTTATCCACTAACTGATAAATCAGGTAAAAAGTATTATTTTTCTTACATTTCTCTGATAGAAAGCAAATTTTCCTCTTATCTTAAAATTAGCAAATATTGATGGTAGAAATTGATTGAATCGTGAGTTTTTATCCACACAAATAATGAATGTCCATCTTGCTTCCACCTATTCATCACCCCCTCTTACTGTCCTCTGATCCTGATATCTTCCCTGATTGTGTAGCTTCTGACTTAGAAAGACGACCAGCATTCCTCCTCCTGTTTGGAAACGAGTTTGCACAAAGGCCAGGAGGCCAGAAGTTTTACAGGTCTGAGTATTTCCTAGCTGCCAAGCTTGCTAATGTGCATCTGAGTTCTTTCTCTGTGCCTTGATGGTCATGTGAGCTGTCTCTTGCAACATTGCCTGTTCGATTGTGCAATATGCTGGTATGCTAAAACTAAACTGTGAAGTTTTGAGTAATATAAGCCTCACACAATAAATAAGCTTTCAGACACTGATCCAGTCTCCCACTTTGGTTTTATCATTTTAGTTGTTTCTTATTACAAGTTTATTTAAAACATTATTTATTTATTGAGATTATACCGTTACATCATTTCCCCTTCTCTTTCCCTCCCTCAAAACTTTCTCTTTGCTTTCTTCCAAATCTATGGCCTATTTTTCATTAATTATATATATATGTATGTATTCTAAAATACAAACGTACAACTCGCTCAGTCTATGTCACTTGTATGTGTGTTTTTTGGGCTGACCATGTGGTAATAGATAATTGATTGCTGTGTTCTTCCCAGGAGAAGACTATTTCTTCTGCTCTCAACATTACTTGTAGTTTGTTGTGTAGGATTGAGGCCTGGTGACTTTTCTCCCATTCGTGTTAGCACATCTTCCACTGCTCAGAACAGTGTAGGCTGTTGGGGAGGCCTTAGCATCATTAGGTCCATTTGCTTCATTGCTTTATTATTTTCAAAGCCACAGCGCCACCTACTGGCAAGTTAAAGAACATTCCTATATGTGAGACAAAGGGAGCAGAGAATAACTCTTGATGTCTTCATACTTCTCTGCTCTGTCCGCTCAAGCAATGGCATATGCTCTTGTAGCTTCTACCGACACGTCATGTTTCAATTCAAACGAAATGTTTCTTGGTTTATTGCTCAGTTGGTCTTTTCTCTTGTTGCTTGAATCAGATATGTGTTCATTCTTTGCTAATCCAGGCTGCTAAGCCTCTCAGATCTCAGAAGCCACCTCTGCTTGATAGCATGGAGGACCCTCTCTGTGTATTTTGTCCTTATGTCTAGACACTGCCTTCTAAAGACCTGGCTTCTGATGTTTCAGTCCCACTTAGTTACATAACTCAGCCCTGTAACCCGCCTTGTTCTCCACGGAAGTCTTAATGACATGGACATATTTTTAGGCATGAATCTTTGTCTTGACTGCATTTTCCTTCTCTGGATGGACCTTTCGTGATATCAACTTGGGGAAAGGAGCCTCTGAACTGTCTGAGCCCTCAGTGGACTCCATAGTGACTGTCTTGCCTAGAACCGACAGGCCCGGGTTAAGTGTCAAGATACTCACCTTTCTTTTAAAGCAATTTGACGTAGCAGGGGGTCATGAGGCCCTGAGGGCTGCATTTTAATATGTGCCTTGGATGCACGGTACAGATCGGGCACCTGTGAAGTCCCAGTCTATGGGGTAAACCGTTGTTCCGAGCACAGACACTACCGCGGGTGGCTGAAGGTGGGCGGGTGGCTGAAGGTGGTCCTTAGAGCACCATCCTCTGCCCGCTCTTCCTGCCTTTTAATTCCTCGCACCTTCTGTTCTCCTCACGCCCCTTTAGCTAGAGAATGCCTTCGTATCTTTTAAATCCCAGACCAAATACTATCTTCTCTTTCGGGATCATTTTTTCACTCTCATCTCACGTTCCCCTCTGTGGGCAAGGTCAATCCGTGACATTAAAACCTCAATTAGAGTCCACATTCCAGCCTCAAGTTCATATCTTGGGTCTATTTGTGACCTTGGAGACCTTTGAACCATAAAGTGGTTTCCCCAGCATGGTCCATGGATTTTTTTTTTTTTTTTCATCAGAATCATATACAATGTAAGATCCCTGAAAGAGTCCTATCCCAGATCTGCTGGATGGGAATCTCTCCCATCCAACCAGCAATCAACCCCAGGCCTGTTTACTCTCTGACATCAGATGAGATGGAGTGGTTTGACTAAACACCTGGGGAAGAGGGAGGGAGGTGAGGGGGAGGGGAAGGGGGAGGGGAGCGTGCAACTTGCAATCAATAAAGCAAAGAGTTTAGTGAGCCTTCTTCTGTCCATTAGCTCTTCAGAGCCACTGTTGTATCAACTGGAGACATTCAAGATGCCAGCTGAAGGGGGAAAGCCTGCATCAACTGCATTAGTCAACAAGACATATGCTGGGCCAGCACACTCAGACCTTTATGGGAAGCAAGGCCAGGGTGTTGGCTTCAGCGTTGGTCGGCTGGTGCTGCCTTAATGGCCCTGCCAGTTACTTCCTACTTTGCACAGTCATTTGTTTTCAACCAGGGCCACACCCCTAAGTGTAGAAGTAGCTACATGAGAGTAGCTAAAGCACAATCTTCTTCTTTGAATTTCTTGGCCATAGACTATACCAGCATCCTACGAGTAAAAGGAGGAGTTACAATGTGATCTTCCACTTCTTTCTTGTAGATTTTGCCCCCGAACAAGTTGATGTATCAACAAAATAACACAAGCACTGGTTCACTGAGTCTTCTTGTTTCTTTTTAACCCAGACAGTCTGGAGACCTATTCACAAGAGGTGTTCCACTTATCACCTTAAGAAACATTAACAGGAAAGTGTGTTAAGTATTTTCCTATAGTTCCGTAGTAGACAACAACCTAACTACTACGCATTCTTCATCCTAGACCAGTTCCATACTGAACTCAACTTCCCTTTGACTCTTAACAATGCCAACAATATAATTCCATCAAGGAAGCATAGGTACACAGTAGAAGAAGACACAAGATTAGCCAAAATGATGAGAATTGTTTTATAGTCTGTAACAACAATTAAATACCTAGTGTGTGATGCAAGAAACTTATAATGCCCACCCCAGAGAAGCTTACAAAGTCTATACGAAAATACATTCATACACAAGCAGGCAACAGAGGGATCTGAGCTGCTTTTCTGTTGCTGTGATAAATTACCCGAACAGATGCAGCTTAAGGGAAAAAGCTTTAATGTTAGTTCACAGTCTGAAGCCCCAGCCCGCATGGCAGGGAGGTCCAGGCAGCAGGGTAACCGGCTTGAGGCGGCTGCTTAAGATGCTTCCACAGTTGGGAAGTAGAGAATGACGGTCACTGGTACTCAGCTAGCTTTCCTCTTTTTAACATCTCAGGACCCAAACCTGAATGTTAGGGTTACTCTCTCCATCACAACGAACTGAATCGAGACAGGCTCCACAGGAGCCTCCAAAGGCCTGCCTCCTACACGACTCTATATCCTGTCAAATTGACAATAATAACTTTCCTAAGAGATGAAACAGTTTTTTCATGAAACTTACTTTCAAGCCATTCTAATGTTGGAGGCAAATATGAAGGTCTAGTTTCCCTTCTTCCATTCATCCCTAGACTATTCGGACCTTGTCAAGTTCAAATCTTCTCTCCTTCAGTAGGAGCTTCACTACTCAGCTAGAATAACTAATAGTTTTCTTCTGTCGTTCTGCCATCCAAACCATGTCATAAATGACCAGATTATTATTTTTTTCTGAATCATTGCTAGGAATACTGCTTCAGTTTTACCCGATCATTTATTACAAGGTCAGCATGCCCAGTAGTTCCTTTTTAACTCTAGCAGTCAGATAAGTGGCCCCACTTTCTCTTGGGCTGAATGAAAACAGAATATCAGGAATAACATTGGACAGCCATGAACATGTAAAAGAAATGAGTAAGTGAGGAAGGAATTATTCCTCTCTAATATTATCTACTACAAAGCCAATCTCTGTGATTAGGAGATAAACTGACTACCTCTGGGTCACATCCATATGTTGTGTGGTAAAATTTTGGGGGATATGTTACATACACGTATAATCACCACAGAGTGGAAACTTAGGACAGACCAAAGTACAGATACCCCAAAAGTTCAATTTAGTGAACCAATGAGTTTTATTGAAATTACTTACAGGAATGTGGGTGTGGGGTTACTTAGAGGAGCCAAGATGACTCAAAGACAGATGCATCAACAAACCCACCCCAGCATGGGTGACAGCTCACAAGTCAAATAACCTGGAGCACACTTCACAGCTTATAGGCAGCTCATGAGCATGGAGAGTGTCATTTCCAGCTATCTAAATTGGTCTAAGACACTTCCAGGCAGCTCAGATGGTTTTTGCTTCTTCCAGGCAGATGGTCTAGTCTCAAGAGTATTTTTTGCAGCTTAGCTTGTCTGAGAGTCTTATTTGCAACTTGGCTTTGCTACATCTGAGGGGAGACTTTCAGCTTTTATTGCTTATTCTGACAGAGAGGGGGTCTAATGAATCTGGTCAGTTTCAGGGACTTCCTGAAACCATTTTGTTTACCTTCCTGTTTAAGGAGCCTCCTGAAGGATGGGATGATTTAATCTCAGAAGGAACTGTGTACTCCTAAGGATAATGTGAAGTCATGATTCTCAGTAGATCACGGAATGACAAGAATGAATTGTGCCAGAACAAAATTTAAAAAGCACAACATTGCAGATGGGGGAAAGTTGATTCTGAATGCAGAAATCTCAAATTCCCACTGGACAGTTTGCGTTAGTTACTATTACAAAGGTAAAATTCAAGGTTTCCCTATACCTACTCAAACGCTTTGACAATATTCAGTGAGACAATGTGTGTTCCTAGCAATCTTCCTATAAATTTGGAATTTCTGTGAAAATTAAACTTATTTTGAGGTTTTATCTTACCCCAGTCAGGATGGCTAAAAGCAAAAGGTAACAAATGCTGGTGAGGATGAGAGGAACCAGAAACCCTCATGCATTGTTGGTGGGAACGCAAACCTGTACAACCACTATGGAAATCAGTGTGATAGTCCCTCAGGAAACTAGAAATAGACCTGCCATATCACCAAGCAATGCCACTCATTCCTGGGCATATTCTCAAGGACTCTATTCTTGCTACAGAGACACATGCTCATCCATATTCATAGCTGCTCTATTCACAACTGCTAAAGCATGGAACCTGCATAGATATCTATTGTATGATAAATGAATAATGGAGATGTGGTATCTCTATATAATGGATGTATTTAGCTGTAAAGAAAAATTAAATCATGAAATTTACAGGTAAATGGATGGAGCTAGAAAGCAGTATATTGCGTGAGGTAACCCAGATTTAGAGAGGTAAATGTCACTCATGAATTTTATCACCGAATCTTTAGATTTGTAAGTTTAATTTGGAGTATTTGTAGAATTTAGGCAACTAGAAAAGGGCCACATGTGGGGGTTGAGTGGGAAGAAAGATCTTAAAAATGAGGGGGGATTGTGTAACATAGATGATATGAAGAGGGATGCATTGCAGGATTTTCCCTGCCCAATTACATTAGGGCAACAGGAGCCCTGTGATTGGACAGGGAACAAGGAGGTGGAGCTAAGAGTGGCACAGGAGAGGATCTCGGGAAAGAGGAGGAGAGGAGGAAGATGGCCACGGACGTGAACTGGCGTGGCGCCACCGATGGTTATGTTATCGTAAAGTTTAAAAGTTTGGAATAAGTTGTCTAATCTAGGTGGGCAGCTTTTATCATTATCAATTGGCCCTGAAATTATTGTATTGGCATCTTGTAAATTGTGTTTTTATTGATACATAAATCTGTTTGGTTAACTATATGCTTAAGAGTTTTAATTCTACCGGGTAATTGGGTGTTGAAATGGCTGACCATGGCTTTGAGACAGAAATTTTACTTCCAGGAATTTTTCTTAAGGGCACAGAGATATCTTTTGTAGTATCTGCCCAGAACATGCTTCCATTCTGTGAGCTCTAGGGAAGGACTCCTACACCATGTCTGTGTACTTGGTGAAGGGGAGGCGAGTTGGCACGTAGAAGGAGAATGGTGAAGCAGAGAGGACTTTTGGTCAGGAGAACCTGGTAAATCCAAGCTATGACATATTCTCGCTGCTTCAAGCAAATAGTAATGGTAAGTAATTGCTATAAGAAGATATGTGGGAGAAGTTGGTAAAATTATAAACAAGATGAACATCTTCTCGGATCACAAGTAGAACAGAAAGATTTTAATAGTGAGTAGGATGAAGTCAAGAGCCTGCCATATTCTAGATGCTGAAGTAGGAACCAGGGAGGAAGAGATTCTGGGGAAGATGCAGGTCCCTGCCATCACCCCATTCCAACACTGTTGAGAGCTTCCTCTGTGGAACATGGGGTGGCTCCACAGGGACAAGACATTCAGGGGAGGAAGGATGGAAGAAGTGAGCAGCCATTTCTGTGAGGACAGCAGTGAGTGGACAAGGCTTTTCCTGAAGAAAGAAGGGAACGTCTCATTCTGACTAATCCATGGAGCAGGAGTAGGCATGCACGTGAGCATGACGGAGTTTAAACAGTTGTTCTCTTATCTGTCTCTTGGGAGCTCCCAGTGTGGGGAACTACTTCCTGGCACCCAGCTCCCAGATCGGAGCCTTTTACTGTGGTGGACATAATTTTCTTTCTCACCACCCCCTCTCCTTTTTCTTGTTCACCCTTACTGTTCAGGGAATATCAAAACCCTATTCATTGTATGGGCATTTTAATCCTGTCATTCTGCTGCTGCTCATGGCACATCCTGGGACAACCACTTTACAGTGAAATAGTTCACTAAAGAACAAAGATTCTTCTCCCTTCAAGAAAATTCATTTTTTTTTTTTTAAATCTTTCTGGCAATATTTCTTTGTTCTCTCTGTGTGTTATTCCTTTTGCATTCTTCCACGGGTGTAATGGAAACCAGCAGCTAACGACAACCCTCAGTAAGAAAGGTTAGTTTCTCCTTTATAACTTTCTACTTCTAAATTATCCGCTGTTGGCATCGGCCCCACAGTTACCTGGCAACAGCCAGGTGTGCCTGATTGGCTATAATAGGGGCTGCTTGCCCTCTCCTCTCTCTCTTCCTTCTTCTCTTGCTCTCTTACCCTCTATCCCTTCTCTCCCCATTGCCCTCCCCCATCTCTCTCCATGTTCATGGCTGGCCTCTCCCTCTCCCTCTCTCCCTCCCTCCCTCTCTCCCTCTCTCCCTTTCTCCCCCTCTCCCTCCCTCCCTCCCCCTCTACCTTCCTCCCTCCCTCCTCCTCTCCCCTTCTCCCTCCCTCCCTCTCTCCTCCTCTCCCTCTCCCCCCTCTCTCCCCTTCTCCCTCCCTCCCTCTCTCCCCCTCTCCATTCCCCCTCCCCTTCTCCCTCCCTCCCTCCCTCTCTCCCCCTCTCCATTCCCCCTCCCCTTCTCCCTCCCTCCCTCTCTCCCTCCCTCCCTCTCTCCCCCTCTTCCTCTCTCCCCCTCCCCCTCTCTTCCCCTCTCACTCATGTCTTTGAGCAGATGATTCATCCCTCTGTTAGGATCATGGGGATAATGACTGTTTGGGGACGGAGGAAACACCCACGTAAATGAAGTCAGGGGTCCCTGAGAAGAAAACATGCTCTTTTGTTAGTTAAGTGATTATAGTCCTTCTCATATGTCAATAAAGTTGGGACCCTTCCATGGAGTGCCCTGAGTTATTTGTTTGCTTGTTTATTGTTTTTGGAGTAACAAAGTAGTTAGCGTTACTGTAGAATGTGAAGTGTGACTGAGAACGTGGATAAAACCAGGCTGGGGTATGTCTGCAAAGGAAACATGCTGATATTTACACACTAAAACACCCTGTACTCTTCATGTGCACCATGGAAACACTCTTAACGAACATCAACTTTGACTAGTATGCAGAGAAAAAGTGCACATGAATAACTCCAAGTCAGGTTGAATTTCCAGGGGTTAAGTTCTTGATTAAGGGTGGGACAGTTCACTGTTAGTAGAGAGATGGCTAAGCAAACATGAATTCAATTCCTATAACCCATGTAAAATTCTGGGTGTGGTAACATGGGCATGTAATCTCAGCACCGGGAAGGAGAAGACAAGCAGACCTTCTAGGGCCCTATTCATCTAGCATAGCCTATTCTGGGACCTACTGGCCAGTGACAGGTCATGTCTCCAAGAAAAAGGAGATAAATTAGATCAGAGGAATAACATCAAGCCTCCACTTGCACATGCATACAAGCTTACATACCAGCATACACACAAATGTGTGCACACCTATACACAAAACAAACCATGACAAAATAAATAGCCCATGTGTACGAGGAGGAAAGAAATCAAAGCACAAATCAGTGACAATCATGTCTGCTGCAGCTGAGCATCACTTTCAATAGATAGAGGTGCCTGGTCATCTCGATATTCTCCGCCCCTGTTCTGTGTGCCACCTGTTAACTTGCTATGGTCTTGTGCCATTTCTAGCTCTTTATGGGGCATCAAGTGTGACCTGTATTGGCTTCAGTAAACAGGTCTAAATTTAGGGCTCAGCTAGATTTTCCTTAGGGAGGATGGAACATTTAGAAAACTGATGAATGTGAGCCAAGGGTCAAGGTGTGCTTTGTGTTTTGTGAAGTTGGAAGAGGTTGTTTTATTCCCCATCGGGAATTCTGCTTCTGCTTTTTTTTCTTCTTGTATGTAAAAGGTAAGAATTTTAAGATCCCCCCTAATCTGATTTTGTTGCAACCTGTACTTCCTGTTTTATTCTTAAGGACGTTAGAATCACACATGCCTATGAAATCCTTGACTTTGGGATTTTTCTCACTTTGTTAATAGTAGCCCTGTTGGGATTTGAAAATCATTAAAAAGCATTTTGATTCCCTAGATTTTACAAATTTTATACAATTCACAGACCGCAAGAAGAAGGAAGACCAAAGTATGGATGCTTCAGTGCTTCTTAGAAGGAGGAACAAAATACTCACAGGAGGAAATATGGAGACAAAGTATGGAGCAGAGACTGAAGGAAAGGCCCTCCAGAGACTGCCCCACCTGGGGATCCATCCCATATACAGTCATCAAACCCAGACACTATTGCTGATGCCAAGAAGTGCTTGCTGACAGGAGCCTGATATGGCTGTCTCCTGAGAGGCTCTGCCAGAGCCCTACAAATACAGAGGCAGATGCTCACAGTCAATCATTGGACTGAGTGCAGGGTCCCCAGTGGTGGAGTTAGAGAAAGGACTGAAGGAGCTGAAGGGGTTTGCAACCCCATAGGAAGAACAACAATACCAACCAACCAAACTCCCCAGTGCTCCCAGGGACTAAACCACCAACCAAGGACATCAGTGGAAGGAAAAGCCCTTGGTCCTGTGAAGGCTTGATGCCCCATTGTAGGGGAATGTGATGGCAGGAAGAGAGCAGTGAGTGGGTGGGTGGGGGAACACCCTCATAAAAGCAGGGTGAAGGGGGATGGGATAGGAGGTTTCTGGAGGGGAAACCTGGAAAGGGGATAACATTTGAAATGTAAATAAAGAAAATATCCAATAAAAAAAACCCATATATTTAATTTACAGGAATTTTACAAGCTCGGTTAAATGTGCACAACACAAAATGCATCGTTTTAACTATGTTGAGCTCATAGATTACAGTAGCAAGCAGTCATTGGTGTGCAGCCATTCGAGGCTCCTGAATGCCCTTTCCTTTCTGAACAGAGACTCCACACCCAGTGGCTATGAACTCCTCATCTCCTCTCTTTCAGCTTTTGGAAACTACAACTCTGCTTCCTATGTCTGCTTCCGACAATTGTATTTACTGATATTACATATGTATTCATATAACCTTCTTCCTTTTGTGACTGGCTCAGTTGCTCGGGCATAATATATTTAAAGTCTATCCATGCTGTAGCATGCATCAGAATTTTATTCCCTCTTAAGGCCACATAATGTTCCACTGTACGCTTATAATACAAGATATTTATAGAGATGCATATATATCATATTTTTATGATCATTAACCTGGAGATGAATATTTGTAGTTTCAACTTTTCACTTTGTAAATAATGCTACCATGGCACAGGTTTACAAATATTTGTCTTCAGTTCTTTTGTTTAATAATGAGATAATTCCAATTTAATGTTTATTTTGTTATTTGTTTTGTGTGCGTGTGCGTATGTGTGTGTGTGAGTGCCACTGAATACTTGTAGGAGTCAATTCTCTTCCTTTCATCATGTGTACTCTGGGGATCAAGCTTGGGTTGTCAGGCTTGGCAGAGACAAGATCTTTTACCCACTGGGCTATCCTGCTTCCCATATTTAATTTTTGTAGGAGTCAGTATACCTGATGTTTGGGTTTTTTTTTTTTTTAATCATCATTTTTTTACTTTAAAATTCTAGAAACGGTGTCAAAAGCATTATTTTTCATTTTCCGGGATGAGGCAGGAAGGACTACATATGTTCCATCAACAGTAAACAGGCAACTCCAGAGAGCTGCCAACATCTGAGGTATCTGAGGTATTGTCAATGAAATGTCATCCATCCTACTGGCCTGACTGACATGAACAAAATGGGAAGCTTATGGCTCTGCACAATAAAAATCCAGTGAAGGCAGGCCTGCACTCAAGGCTTGTAGCAGGGCACTATTGAGTATGGAACATGTAAGTGAAGAGGGTTCAAGGAGGTGGCCCTCCATTTGCTTTGTCTGGTCAACTGCCTCTGCAAATAAAGAAAAAACAACTTTTCTGTATCAACACACCGAGCAGAGAACCCACACTACTTCCAGACAATGATGTTTGTTTTAAGTGTCCAATGAAACTGGGTGAACTCTGTCTGTTTTACTCTTTGAATGAGTCTTGTGTGACATGGAGTGAGTCCCAAGACAGGTCAACATTAGTACTGTTGTTAGGTTGGTTGTGTGTTGCACCCACTAGACTGGGTTTGCTCCAATATGCAGACAGAGTTTGTTGAATGGCCACCACAGTCTATCCTCAGAGGCACATCCACATAAACATCATTCTTTGGCTTCTATGTTCTCTGTGAAAACCTTGAGTCACTCCTCTTCTGTATTCTGAGCTGTGTATCTTCTTTTGGTAACTGTTTGCAATTCCCTTAAACCTTGAAGCATTTGACACCTTCATAGTTTTCAGAAGGTCACCTCCATTTTTCTGGTCAGCATCTCAGCTAAGTGTCGTTAGGAAGCCATAGTAAGTAGCAGACCCCTGAATATGAGATGTGATCACCTCTGCTTTGCTTAGTGGTGTTAGTCACAAAATACAATTAAGCACTTGCTCTAACTATAGCCACATAATCCATGGCTAAAAGATTTCCTTTGGTTTACAACATCAGTTATCAGTTTAAGACATCTTTACACATGGAAAGGAATCCCTAGGAATGTCAGTAGAAACCCAACCCAGAAGTGTAGGTGACATTTTCCTAATGAAGGGCAAGCTGAACTTGACACTCAGTATTTATAAAAATGGAGAGATGAAACAAAGGAGAGGGAAATGATTTCTCTTGGTAAACTCTACTAAAAATTAAATAAGTAGTGATTTATTTTTCTCATCCTTTATTTTAGAGAAAGCTGAGGTAGACAGTTGCATGGAAGATCCATAATAGGGTTAGGAGACCACTGGGAATGACAAGATATAAACCTCTGTGGCAAAAGCCATAACTGCATCTCCTGGGAAGAAGAGAAATGGAGAATCCATGGGAAATTGATTATTCATAGAGAATCAAACTCCCTATTAGAGAATTACTTTTGACTGCCATATTTTACGCTACGTGGGTCTTCGTTTTGTCAGAGAAATAAAACGGGCTTAATCAGCATTTCAGGATGCCATTGGCATCGGGATGACTCTTTTCATTCTGGTAAAGCAAACTTTCTTTGAGGGATGCAAAAGTAGTTAGTTATCCAATATGATGACTAGTATACTCCATTGCACAGTTTAGAGGGTATCAATGGACAAGACTAATATTTGTTAAATAGGTGCTCAACAAATGGCAAGCATTTAGAATATCTGTCACAACATAGAGCAGACTTCCCTCTGAAACAGTTTCCTAATTCCCTTAATGGACAATTATTTGAAAACTAAATGATGTTAGACAAGGAAAGAACCTTCAAGAAGTTCAGGTCCAGTTTTCACTACAGAGAAGAGGATGCCAGGGCAGAGAGACAGTGGGAATAAGAGTTGGCTTCTCGACTCTTAAGTCAGTTCATTTCCCTTCTCCTTCCTGGTCACTTTTTTGCATCGTTTTATTGTGAAGAAAATTAAAGTTATATTTTTTTCTGAAACACTCTTATCTCTCCTTTTCCCCCCTTGAAGACATCTTACTGTGTTCTATTGCTGTAACAAATCACCTTAGGATGAACATTTTATATGATTTAAATTTACCACTCACAGCTAGGGAGGCCGGAAAGTCCGAGGTGAAGACATGATTAACTTGGTCTCTGTAAGTGGCGCATTGTTATATGGTGTGAGTGAAAGGCAGCTGTCTTCAATCTCTCCCACAGTGGTGCTAATCCTATTCAGGAGGACACTGCCTCTGTGGTTTAATTACCTCCTTAATGCCCCATCTGTTAATACTGCCACACTGGAGATTAAGATCCAACATATGCATCTTAAGAGGAGCCAACTTTCAGACTACCATGGAGAGGTGGAGATATGATATTGTTTTGAAAGATTTAAGGATATAATCAGCGAACAAGTCCATCAAAAACATTTATAATTATTTATTGAACGTCAAATACATTCTAGGATCAGTGTAATACATTGAGGGTATGATGCTGGCCAAAAGCTTCAGGGCATCTGCTTTCCTGAAGCCTTAAGAATAAGAGGGAGAAACAACTAGTGAGCTAGTCATGCTGTGGATAATTACAGCTTGGATTAGTTCTGGGAAGGAAGGGAATTAAAGGAACTTGATCAGGACTGTGCAAGAAAATGATGTCTGGCCCACAATGCACAGACTGAGTTGGATTTAATTAGGTGGAAAGAGGTGTAATGCAGGAGAGGTGGCAGAAAGAAGACTTGACCCTATCAGTCCTCGAATTAAGAAGTCTGCTGTGGTGAGACCAGCAGAGGTCTTTGTTGTTTGAAACAGCAAGTGCAGGTTGGGTATTGCTTGTGGTCTGAGAGGAAGGACCCAGCTGAGGGGGGTTCAAGGATGGGATGGAACATACAGGAGAGATGGAGAAATGGGAGACGTTACTAAAGAGATGAAAGTAGAGTTTGGGTGAAGAGGTTATGTAGAGAAATCCAAGGTGAGAGCACCTGTGAGGATCATCCACTCAGGTGAAGGCTTCATGGCGCACTTACAGAGAATGCCATGTGCGCACACAAGGGAGAAAGGCTAACACTAATAACAAGTTGTCAGGGCTGCAACCCTCCCTGCCCTTGGGGAATCATTGGTTGATATAGGCCTGTGAGGGTAAAAGGAGCAGAGATGATGGACAGAGGTGTGTGTGTGTGTGTGTGTGTGTGTGTGCACGTGCGTGGTGGTGTGGATGGGCTGTGGGCTGTGTGTGTGTGTGTGTGTGTGTG
>JADRCH010000052.1:6547532-6576615 GCA_019843965.1 Rhynchomys soricoides | reverse complement strand
ATGCCTGACTTACCCTGAATTCATCAGCTTGTTAGAGCTGCCGATGCCTGACCTACCCTGACCTACCCTGACCAGCTTGTTTGAGCTGCCTTCAGCCAGAGCTTGAGAAAAATGAAATGGGACTGTATTGGTCAGGGTCATGGCCTGCAAGTAGCCTCCTGACAGCTCAAGAAGGTGAGATGTTACTGTAAATGTCCCCCATGATGATCCTAGATGGAAGACTTTTTTTGTTTACCCCAGTGTAGGCATGAAACACATAGAAACCGTACTTGTGAGTTTTAAATCTTTTCTGGCGCTGCCAATTTATTACATATCAGGGATGGGATATCAGGCACAGGAGAGTAAGTACCAGCTTTCCGTCCTAGCTGTCACAAGGGAAAACAGCCCATACCCTGCAGTGAACTGTATTGCTAAGCAGTGACAGTCACCATAATAGGAGCTTCAAATGCACCGCTGGCATTGGATGGTTTCATCTTTCAATTGGCTTATTGGTACACAACCTCTGCTGCAAGTGAGTGGATCCTGCCCTCATAGACCCCATAAAGACTCTTTTAAATTTGTGTCTTTCTTTGGAGCACTGTGTTGCCCATTAAGCCACGAGGCTGTACATGGAGTTCTGAAATATGTGAAAACCTGTATTTCCCCTTCTATTTTGGAAAACTAACTTTCACGGAGATTAATATTATTGTACTTCTCCGCACATTTATGCTGTCTCTTGAGAATGCATTTCTCTAGTGCTTCTACACTTAATCCCTTCAGAACATGCGGTTTATCTTTAACGTCACCTCTCAGAAGTCATTTATATTTTTCTTAAGATACTGAGACTTACCAGATCATAAAGATCCACAGAGAGCTGTTTGTCAGCTTTTAGAGTCCTGACTTTGATTCTGGGAACTCTGTTCTTTTCCATTCCTCATCAGCGGACTGATAAGGGAAATATCCTGTGTTAACTGTGGCGATGAATTACATTTTTTTTTTTAAAGTTTGAAATTGCACCAATTATTATTATTGAAAAATTTAATGTGGGCTGGATAGATGATTGAATGGTTAAGAGCACTTGATGCTCTTGATGGGAACACCAAAGATTTCCAGAACCCACATGGTGGTTCCCTGTAAGTCCAGTTTTGGGTGATCTGACTCTGTTCTGTGAACACATCCAGTGTATGTACATACACACAGACAAAAACACTTATACACAAAATAATGAAATACTAGATTACCACGAGCAATACCATCTTGTAGACCACCTGAATATATATAAGGATCAAACTTATTAAACGTGGTTAACTCTATGATTTCTTCTTGCTTTGATTATAGCAGAGATCCCCACGAATGACTTAAATACAATGGTAAAATTAATCTTTACATTCTACTGGCCTACTCAAAAATTCTAAATATTTGCCATTTTTTAGGAGCCAATCCAAAGGTTAACCTGATAAATGTGAGATTATTGTAATAAATAATTCAAACCAAGACCAGCTAGCAGAAACAGATGGTGCTTCTGGAAGAAGCTGAAATTTCCATTCTCACATGAACATAAACTTTCTGCTTGGGTCTGTGCAACTCCATGGACTTATGTGCAGGCCTGTAAATCTATGTGCTTTCTTTCTTTCTTTTTTTTTGTGGTCTTGAGTCACATTCTTTTAATTTGATGTTTCTCAAGGTATGGGAAGCAGAGGCTAACTCAAAACACAAGAGCAGAAGCTCTGGTTATTCTCAGTGTGTGCAGCTATCTTTCTGGTTCTGTCAGTGTTTCCTGCCCCTCCACTTTGCATGTAAGAATGCATATTCCAGTAAGAGGACAAAGGGCATCTTAGCAAGCTTTTATTATACTTAAGCCTAGGTTTAATTTTCCGAGTTCAGAATGAATAGGCGTGTAATCCAGCAGATCTCCGAAGGTAGCGAGTTGAGGGTAGAGCATTGATGGTACCCCCTTTTTTCCCCTGAAAATTTTCAAGTGGTTAGCAGTTCCTCTGTGAACAGTTGCATCGAGAGGTTAAAACTGGGTTTGATGAGTAATTGGAAGCAGAGGGGAAAATTAACCAGATCCAAACTTAAATGAACTTATGTACAGCTAGAATGGCATTCAGAACAGAAGTTGTGAAGCTTCACACTAAATGTATGCACTTATTCATCACCCGAACCAACTGTATATATATTTATATATATATAAATTTTATATATCCTTAATATATAGTCTATTGGTTGTGTTCATCTAGGGAACCGTCATATATACAGCGGGTCATTTATAGAGCATAAGTAGTTGAATCTTGCATTATTACCCTACCTCAGAGTCTCTTGGATCAGCATGTCTAATAAACTCATTGGATGTAATTACTGATACAGTTTTAATTACATTTTCCAGTTGGCTCTTTACTCTGTATGACGTGTCTAATTTTTTTAAATAACATAAATATTTGTGTGTGCACTTATGGGATGGAATATAATATTTAGCTATTTATTTTTAAGTACCATAAAACATACATTTATTTTAAAAAGGATAAAAATAGAGGAGAAGACAGCATGACAAATGCACATGATAATGCATGTTGAAAGCTGGCTTTTGGGTGCTTTTGATTGGCATCCATTTGTAGTTATTGACAGGCCAGCAGCACAGAATGGCAGATGTGCAATGTAGACCAGCACATCAGGTAACCAGTGGCTCCATCTCTTCAAATGCCATCATTTCTAGGTGCCAGCAAGTTTGAAACTCTTCCCTTCTAGAAAGTTTGAAATGTTTAATTAATTATTGCAGACTATACTCATTTCACTTTGTTTTGAACCATTTATTTGTGCTGACTGCCTTTGGTACATTGTAAACTAGATGAATGCAGTGAACGTCACTAACTTACGCGGTTGGTAAAGGTATATTTTGTCAAGATTTTAAAACATTTGTGTGTGTGCCTGTGTCTATGTGAGTGTGTGTGTGTATGTGCTTGCAAGTGTGTCTGTTTATGGGTCTGTCAGTGTATGCACATGTGAGTGTGTACACACGTGTGTGTGCATGTTGCATGTGTGTGCATGTGCATGCATGTGTGCATGCATACGTGTGTGTATGTATGTCTGTGTGTGGGTGTGTGTGTGTCTGTATATGTGTGTGCTCATGTACATATGTAGAGGTCAGAGAACAACCCTGGGGGCCGGTCTTCACCTTCCACCTTGTTTGAGATGCCAGGTCTTGTTTGATGCTGTACTGGCAGGTTCACTAGCCTGTGGACTTTGGCAGACATCTTTGGGACTACAGATGCATGGTACCACACAGGCTTTTAATGGATTCTGTGGTTTTAAGTTTGGTCCTCTCATTACTGCAGAAACTGCTTTACTCACTGAGTCAACTCCCTATATACCTTTTATTTATTTATTTATTTATTTATTTATTTATTTATTTATTTATATGAGGAACAAGTCTTTGATTCTTGGAAATTATAAGAGAGGACAATAGGAGGTTAAAAAAAAGAACATGGAGTTGTCACCCGATTTGTTAGCTAGACTTTTATGGCTAACTTTTTATATTTTGGTTATTCATCACTATTTGTCTATAATTAAATGAGCCATTTTGTAAGGAAATGTAACTGCTTCCAGAAATACATGATCTGAATATGTGTGTTCTAGCAGCCTACAAACACTAAAACATAAGGGTTCAAGGTTATGGGGCAAAGAGTGTTTGAGGCTGGGAATGCTGAGGGTTAGGGCTGGTTTGGGAAATGTGTTGGTTTCTTAAACGTGTAAACAATGCAGCTAGAACATGACTCAGCAGCTAGGCTCTTGGGTATTTGTTGAAAAGAGGGAACAAAAGACCATGCGGTGGGAGGGGGCTTGTAGGGAAGATTATGGGTTCAGAGGGAGTGAGATGGTGATAGGAGAGTAACTCTGTCAGTTTGAGATCAGTTTAGTCTACATAGCAAGGTCCACGCCAGTCGGGGCTACTTAGTGAGATGCTGTGTCAAAAGCAATCAACAAGAAACTTATATGGACAGGAATTCCATCACACGGGAGGAAGAGGTAAAGGCATGGCAGTTATGGTCTGCCCAGGCTGTACAGCAAGAACTTGTCTCAAAATAGTAACAGGAACAGACATATACAATGTGTTTACAGTAGACAACTCAATACTGAACTGTCGAAAGGAGTTTTCCCTATTTACATCAATTATCACATGGCCGTATTGTACAGAAAGAGGTGGGATTTTGATGCATCTTTAGTTTTAAAAAGGGTTTATTATTTCCCTCTAATATTTCTGTCGTGATCTTGGTGACATTGCTATTAGCAATAGAAGAATATTTCATGATGTAAACAAATTAACTCACTAAGGTACTGACAAAGTGACTTCATGCTGTATGTTTTCAGTACCATCAGCCAAAACAAAACACAAACATTCAAGCTTTTAAATAAATTAAAAGGAAACAACTCTTTTCCAGTTAGCTTCTAGCTAGTTAGCAGAACAGCTTACTTCTATAACCTTGCAGGAAGTCTATATTATTTTAAGACTCTTAATTAAAAAATCTAAGATAATTTCATATCTTATAATTTCACATGTATGTAATGTGTTGTGATTGCACTCCCTCTGAACCCCATGATCGTCCCTACAAGACCCTTCCTCTTTCATGTCCTTTGGCTCCCTTTCTTCAACAATGGTCCACTAAGTTTAATTGCTTGCATTGGCATGGGCGTAGGCTTATCTACTGAGTATGGGGGTACTTTCCAGTTAGTGATTTCTGGGGGAGGGGGTGGAGAGTCGTTTTCTTTGGTGGTGTAGCCAATAGTAAGTAAGCTGCCAACACACCAGTCAATAACCTACTACTTGTGCATACTGATTTTTAAATCAAAGTCATAGGAGGAATAGCTTCCTACATTTGCAATTATTTTATGTGTGGAGAACACTGGGGAAGTTCAACAGCCACAGTGAGCTACCCCAGATCCAAATAATTTTAAGGAAAATATTCAACCAACTCAGTTGACTGTTCCAGTCTACATATCTAAGGACAAATTGTAGACAGCACATATAAGTTGTCATCATCTAAAATACAGTGAGTTTTAAATCTCAGAATTAGAAAGAGTCAAAATAAAACTCTAGAGACTCCTAAGCTCCAGAAGGTCCATGTGTTTAATGGTGTTTTTGTGGGCTGGACCAGGGTGCATTTGCGGCTGCTTGGGATTTCGACTCCGTATGTTCAGGCATAGTAACAGCTAGCATAAGAAAAAGCTTATGCTGACAGTATGTTAGGATCCTAGAAGTTAATAAGAAATACACTGTATACATAAATATTAAGTATTTTTTAAGGCAGGAGAAGGGATACCTAAAATGGTAGATTTGTAGGTTAATAGAGATTAAGATTTTAAAATCATTCTGTGAATTTCACTATTTTTTTTTACAAAGATTTCTAGCTGGCTCACCCTGACTTGATGGAAAAATTTTTGATGTCTTTTTAAAATATCTAATCTCTTTTTGACCGGTTGGTATCAAGTCCTTGACAAGTGTTTTTCTTTGTTGACACCTATGATGTTCAGAAAGGTCCGCACCCTTGGGAGCAGCGATGATCATTCACGGTGTCTTTTTATGCTGTCTTTCTTCACAAATAGCATCCCTGTGACTCATACTCAGAAAGGAGGATGTGAGTTCATAAGTGTCTGTTCTATATATGACTTGTAAGATTAAATGTTTATGTCTAAAGTACTTGGCAGAATAGCTGATCATGTTATATGTCTTAGCTACTATTATATTATACTATTTGCTTGCCTCGATTATTGGTGACTATTTCTCAAAGTTAGTCCTGCAGAATCAACACTCATTTGCTCGTTTTCATATACATCATTACCTCAATAGCTACATAAATATATAACCATTTTAATTTCAGTTCTAATGTGGGAAACAGTTGTTTAAAGACTTTCAGACTGAGAAATATAACACACCTAGAGTAGTCCACAAAGTAACTGTATAGCCTGATGATATATTACAAAGTGAATCCCTATGCAAACCACTGAGTCAAGAAATGGTATATTGTCTCATCTCTCCAGTCTCCTCACTGCCTCCCAAAATAAACTAAAACCTGACTAATATCATAACCACCTTAATGGTTTTATTATAAATATATGCAAGTACATGCCCATAATCTCAGAAGTTTAGCCTTATTAAAACTAATTGTGTAAGTTAAAATGATTCTCCTTTTGTAAGTTGGCTTCTCTATATCAAAGGTTTGGCTTTTAAGAATTATCTTGTGGTGAAATTTGAGTTTGGTTCTTTTAACATCTTTGTAGCATAGAACTCCTTTGAGTGAATATAAGTCACAATTTCCATTGATTGATTGAGATTTATATTTCAAGTTGTTTTACTTCTAAAGAATGCCTTCATAGACATTCTTTAACATGTCCTGGGATACACATGTGCATCTATTGTTGTTGGTTACTTTCCTGTAAGTGGAGAAGGTATGTATGGCCCCATAATTTACATCACATAACATCTACCATGTTCTTCATAGGGCCGCCCATATGTTCAAAGCTTGGACCCAGCTTTGTGCTATCAAGAAGTGGTAGAAACCTTAAGATATGAGGCCTAATGGGTAGTTATGGGTATATGCTCTTGAAGGACATTATAGGACTTTGGCCTCTTCCTATTTCTTTCACATCCTAGTCATGAGGTGAATGATTTCATAATACTAAAATGCATTGGCTTACCACAGGTCAAGAGACAATGGGACCAACCAACCATGGATGGAAACCTCTGTAACTGTGGGTCAAAATGTACTTTTTCTCCCCACAGGAAGATCATTACAGGTATTTGTTACAGTAATGGATAGCTAATGGATGATTGATTTAAGGATTGTTCTAGCATGTTCCAAAACATTCGTATCTAATTCACTTCTTGTCAGAGTTATACATCCTACTGTAGACTTCAAAATATAAGTAACCTATTGGTTGCTTTTCTCATTTCAGTGATCAAAACACCACTAGAGGCAATCTGTGTGTGTTTGTATGTGTGTGTGTGTGTGTCTGTTGCGTTCTTTATGTCACTGTTTCAGAAGGATTTCAGTTTGACATTGTTGGGGAAGGCGTGGCTGTGGGCATGACTCTGTCACTTCCTGTGGTAGTGTGAAGAACTGTTTACATGGCAGTTGGACAGTTATCAGAGAGCATGGCTGGAACCAGAGGAAGGTAAAGCATTCAAAAGACTACTAGCAATGACCTACTTTCTCTAGCCAGGCTTTACTTTCTAAGGGCTCTACAGCCTTGAAAATAATACTACTTGTCAGGAGCAAGGTAAAATAGGATGTCACGTTAAAGAAACCCAGAATGGACCCAATTAGCCTGAATAAGGGAATTCATTCATTTGGTACCTGCAATAATAATGGCTTTATTTTTCTTTGTTCTATTATTATTTATTCACTTTACATCCTAATTGCAGCCCCCATCTTCCCAGTTCCTCCTCACACAGCCCCTCCTCACAACATCCCCTCTCCTTCTTCTCTGAGAATGGGGAGGACCCTACGGAGTACCAACCCACCCTGGAACATCAAGTCACAGCAGGACTTGGCACATCCTCTCCTATTGAGGTCATCAGACAAGGCAACCAAGTAAGAGAATCAGGATACACAGGCAGGCATCAGAGTCAGGGACAGCCCCATTTCAGCTGTTGGGAACACGCATGAAGACCAAGCTGCACATTTGCTACATATGTGCAGGGCAGCCCACGCTCTTTGGTTGGTGGTTCTTTCTCTGGGAGGCCCCAAAGATCCAGGTTGGTTGACTCTGTTGGTGTTCCTGTGGCGTTCCTATGCCCTATGGGTCCCTCAATCCTTCCCCCAACTCTTCCACAAGACTCCCCAAGCTCCATCTCATGTTTGGCTGTGGGAATCAGCATCTGTTTCAGTTGGCTGCTGACTGGAGCCTCTCAGAGGACATGTATACTAGGCCCCTGTCTGCAAGCACAACAGAGTATCATTAATAGTGTCAGGAACTGGTGCTTGCCCATGGCATGGGTCTCAAGTTGGGTCAGTCAATGGTTGGCTATTCCCTAGTCTCTGCTCTGTTTTTGTCCCTGACTTCTTTGTAGGCAGGTGCCAAGTCTGGCTTGGCCATGCAAGGGACAGAATGATATCATTCCAGAATGACATAACCCTGCAACAGAGTAACAGTGTGTGTGTGTGTGTGTGTGTGTGTGTGTGTGTGTGTGAGAGAGAGAGAGAGAGAGAGAGAGAGAGAGAGAGAGAGAGAATGTGTGCGTGTATTTTCTTCATATTCCTCCTTTAGGAAATAGTCTCCCCTGCCAAGATTAATGACTCCATGATAAATAAAAACAGTATGAGTTCAGGAGGCAAGGGTGTGTGGGGTGGTGGTAGACTGACAGGCAGCCTGGCCCTTAGTTGAGCACAGGCTTAACTCCAGATGACCCAGTAGGGTTTACCCTACAAGGGATCAGAAAGCATTTTGCCAATGCTCCCGGGAGCCCTTGGCTTCTGTCAAGTAGCTTCAACCTTCACAGCCCCTTGTAGAGAGATCTGTCACGTGAAGCAAATGCTAAAAGCAGGAGCCCTAGATTCAACCCCCGAGAAATAACATCCGGTTAGACTCCCTGCCATCCTTGCTCGCTGTGGGCTCTCAAGGAGGATTTCATCTCCAGTCCCACGTCACTTGTGATGTGGGACACTTTATATTGCTGGCCCTTAAGATACTACACTGTTGAGGTTTGGTCTATTGTTATGCTAAGTGTGGGATCCCAAGATGCAGAGTGACTCTGCCCCCAAGTTATTTCTGATTGGTAAATAAATATGCCAATAGCTAATAGCTGGGCAGAAGAGACATAGTTGGGGGTTTAGGTTTCCTGGGTTTGGGGTCAGTTGAGAACCATGAAGAGAAGGTGGTGGAGGGAGGAAGGAAAAGCCACCATGGGTTAGGTGAGTCAAAAAACAAAAAACAAACAAACAAAAACAAAACATGGCCCTGAGGGCTGGCCAACTGGAGTTAAGAGCAGCCCAGAGGAAATGTAATAAGTAGTAGCTCGGGGTTATTGATAGGAAGGTAGATTCTAATAGCATGGCGGGTAGATCTTTGCTCAGCTTTAGTGCTGATTAAGGCTTATTGTAAATATAAAGGTTGTGTGTCTTTTATCTGGGAACTAACGGGTCAAAGGCGGGGTAGAAACCCTGTGTTGGGATTAATAATTCCCATGACACCATTTCTTGCTGTGAAGAAGGCGTCTACCCTCTGGCCTAAAATCACTAACTTTTCCTTATTGATTAGTTCTGCACCTAAACTCTTTTTGAAGGTTTTTTTTTTTTTTTTTTTTTTTGCTTAGTAGAGGTTTGAGATGGTTAATTTGATTGTCAAGTTGATTGGATTAAGAAAGGCTAAAGGATTAGTAAACAGCGTTAAATTGTAGGTGGATTAAACTCTTGATGGATTCCTAATGTGATGTCTGTATTTGGAGGTACGATGCAGGGGAAGAAGAGGGGCCTAGGCAGAAGGAGTAGATCAGCGGGGCCCATGACCTTAGGGGCTGTATCTGCTGTAGAGTCTTCGTGGCCCCTTCTCTTTGCCACGAACTTCAGACTCGCCGGGCAGTGGTGGCCCACGCCTTTAATCCCAGCATTTGGGAGGCAGAGGCAGGTGGATTTCTGAGTTCGAGGCCAGCCTGGTCTACAGAGTGAGTTCCAGGACAGCCAGGGCTATACAGAGAAACCCTGTCTAGAAAAACCAAAAAAAAAAAAAAAAAAAAAAAAAAAGAACTTCAGACGCTTCAGGCTCTTGGCTACCATACTACTCTGCTCAAACTCATGGGGCCAAGCAACCATGATGTGGGCTGACCCTTCACAACCATGAGCTCAGACACTCCCTTCCCCAGCTTGTTTCTGTTAGGCATTTGTCACAGTGATGGCAAATGTATTTTGTATGCAGCAGATCTTCAGTATATCATCTCTTTCACGATTAGCCCTGAATCCCCATAGTCCAGCGTGTCCATGTTTGCTGAAAGCATCTTTCCTGCTGAGTTTAGGCTTTTCTTTACTTCACAACTGCAGAACAGGCTCTAGCTATATCTCTTAGGAGCCATATTATTTGCTTTCTCTACTTTTCTCTTTGGTGTGAGGTATAGCCATTTTTTATTTCCTTCTCCAACAAGGCATGCAGGTGTGTCAACACCACTTGTGGGATCATCTTTCTTTGCTATTTTGTACTGCCATCTTTGTTAGGGAATTGGTGTCCAAAGATGAATGAGAATTTTTTTTCTCCCTCCCAAAGTCTATTACTCCATCCTGTGCCAACACCACAGCGTTTAATTTGCACAGTCTTATGAAAGTCTCAATATCATTATAATTTTAGCCCTCAATATTTCCAGATAAATTTGGAGTAATTAAAAAAACTACAATGCCGAGTAAAGCAAAGACCTGCTGGAGTTTCTTTCTATTAGGTTCACAGTGAATTCATACACACTTAGGTAGAGATATTAATTTCCAGCTTTGATAGACTTTCTTGAAAATTAAAAATCTATTGTACCACCATGTAGTAGTAACACACACCTTTAAATCCTTATATTCAGAAAACAAAGGCAGGTGGATTTCTATGAGTTCAAGGCCAGCCTGGTCTACAGCCTGTGACAGCCAAGGCTACACATAGAAACCCTGTCTTGAACCTCCCGACCCCCAAATTATTGTACCATAATACCTTGGTTTTATATTTTGATAAAGGGTCTGACTATATCTCAAGATAGCCCAGATCTCACTAAGTAGTCTAGACTGGCATCAAAGTTGGAGTTCTCCTGCTTTAGGATCTCAAACTGCTGGCATCACATAGGTATAGTCAGGTCCAGCAAATATATAGCACCATAATTAGTTAGAGATTGTACTGTAGATTCCAGTCATTAGGAATGCAATGAAATTTGCTCTATGGCTCAAAGGAAGATCAATTTTTATAAGCAATTTGTATGCACTTAAAATCCATACTCTGTGCTGTGGAGTACTGTGTCCGGCATCTGTCAGGCAGGCTGGGTTTGTGGATCGAATGCTCACATAACCTATACTTATTCGAATTGTCTGTTGTCCTGACACTTACTGAAACAGATCCATCAGGATTTTACGATATGATTGCAGATTTGTGTATTTGTCCATCTGTTACTATTAATGTTTTAGATATTGTGTGGCTAAGCTTTGATGAGTATACAAATTTAAAATTATGTTTTCTTGGTAAATTGAAATTTTAACACCAAGACATGTGCTGTTTTAACTGCAGTAATACCTTTTACCTCATACGAATTGTTTTTGTTTATGTTCATACGGTTGCATTACGGTTCTGGGTCAGATCTTCACCAATATCAGTTCTGTTTGAGTTGCCATAACAAAATACCCGAGACTGAATAATTTCGGAGGAAAAGAAGTTTATTTAGCTCACACCATTGGAGCCTGGAAAATCAAGACCAAGGAGTTTTCTTTTTGCTGACTGAGGACTTTGCAAAGTCCTAAGATGGAGCAGGGCATGATAGGGTGACAGAGATGGAGCCAAACTGGCTTTTACAAGAGACTTGCCCTTGAGATGACCCATTCACCTACTAATCCACTAATCCATGACTCAGGAGTATAAGGCTTCTCATTACATAACCACTGCTGACACCTCACCGTGGGATTAAGTTTCGACACTCGTGGAGACAGCGACACCCACACCATAGCAACGACCTAACATTTATTCTGCTTCAATCTCCAACTCTCTGTATCTTCTTCTTAAGTATGTTTGTTTGGAAATAACCCTCATCACTTTATATCTTAATTGGAGTATTTCATTATTTTCTGTTTAGTGTAAACACTGGAGTATTCAGGTTTAAGGTTAGATGTGATTTTATAACCACTCACTCAAAGAAAGTGCCCGGAACTCTACCGTCCTGGGTGTTTTACTTCTGGATGGGCAGAGTGCCTCAGCTTCTTAGCCTTGAGCAGTTGAATCAAATTTCTCTGGAAATGAGTAGCTTTGAAAGCCAGGCTCATCGTTTTGGTTGTTAGTCCTCCCCAGATCCTGCTCCTGAGTCCTCCCCAGATCCTCCTCTTTAATCATTCTTAGCTTCTCAGCTGGGGAATCCTTCACTGTCTTTTGCCCCTTTCATCTTGGATACATTTTTTTTTAAAGACTTTTTTTTTTTCTCAGTAATTTTCAAAATTCCCTTTTTGCCATTATTAAGACCCCACCATCACCCCCATGGGTTTTTAAAAAAAGAGATTTAAAAAGCAGTTTATTTATTTCATATATATAGGTGTTTTGTCTGCATGTATGCCTGTGTACCACATGTGTGCCTGGTACCTGCAGATGCTAGAAGTTGCTGGATCCCATGAGACTCGACACTGTGACTTGCCATGTGGGTTCTGAGAAATGAACCCAGGTCTCCAACAAGAGCAGCTAGTACTTGACACTGCTGACCCATCTCTCCAACCTTCCCGACCCCCATCTCCACTACACCTTTTAAAGTCAGATCTAGCAGGGTGGTGGTGGCACTTACTTTTCATCCCAGCACTTGAGAGGTGGAGACAGGTGGATCTCTGCTTTACAGAAGGAGTTCCAGGACATCAGGGCTACATAGAGAAACCCTGTCTCAAAAAGAAAGCAAAACAAACAAACAAAACAAAACAAAGCCCCCAGAACAAAACAAAGTCAGATTAAACAATAGTGTGTTGAATTTAGTTAGTAGAACACATCTGAACAATGAAGAGGAAATGACATGAAATTAGAATTTGTTGCCAGAGCTTAGGTAGTTAATAGAGATGATGACCATAGTGGTGGTGATGATGACGATGAAGATCATGACGACAACAGCAGCAACAATAACGACTATGACAATGACAACGACGCCGACGATGACAATGACGACAATGATATTTCTTGAAATGATTTTCTTTGCAGTCCTTGTGTTGTCATGGCTCTATACAAAGGTCTGAGCTCATGTGTGCTAGGTCAGTAGTGCATTTTCAGCATGGCGTGATGATGGATAGAGCACTGTTGCTATAGCATCTCAGCAGCCTGAGGAGAAGGGGAGATGCAGGACTCTTGTTCTCAGAATAGAAGCAATGAGTCCCTAGGAAATAAAAGTACACCATGTCATCATGGCTTCCTGTGCTACGGTGACTTTAGTGAGAAACAGCTCACTAATTCACAGTGCTGTTGCCTTCCCTGTTAATCCCTCAGAGTAAAGACGCCCTTTCCCTGGACATTGGGTTAGAGCATGCGCTTCACAGTGTTTAAGTAATAGAGCACCAGCTGTTTTGAACTGCATTTGCCAATTGTATTGTCCCTTGATATTTAGCAAAATGCGGACATGAAGTCACATCTCTAGTCCTCAGAAAATCTAAGTAGTTTTCCCTTCTGGAACACATCCTTGCTAAAACATAACTTTAAGCAGTATCTGTGGGGGATTAGGACAGGATCTCTTTTCAGTAATCTGTGGATGCTCATGACCCCTCTAGAACACACGATGTGCTTGTATGTTTCTCATACACATCTCCCATATTCTGTATTGTCTCTATGTTACCTATGGTTATTTACAGGCGAATATGTGCAGCTGTTATGTAATATTGTTTAGGGAATAACATGGACAACCAATCTGTATATACCATAAGATGCCGACATTGCAGGCCCAAACACATCATACAAGCATGGGAGGACCAGAGCTGACAGGAGTGCTGCGGAGAGACTCTGACTCTGTGACAGCATAGGCTCCGGCGTGTGGAGCTACACTGGGCTTCACTTACGCAGCTGAAGTATAGGATCCTTAAAAGTCAAGTTTAGCACTTGGAACTTTCTGAGTTTGTAAATGGATACTATTTCAGTCTGTAGCTGGTTGGCTCATGCAAACAGAAAGTGGCTACATGAATATCTGTTACTCTAAAACAAATATTTAGTTTTTGTTTGGACACTCCCAAAAATCAAACAACTGTTTCAAACCATTCATGTCAACAAGAATCCAGACTGAATGCGTACATTTTACATTTCTTTGAGATATCCAACGGCAGCTGTTGTGATTGGGAACCGGGTGCTGTAGGAGATAGCTACCAACAATCTCGCTGTCGTAGTTTGGATTCTGTTACAGTGACCAAAAGCAATGTGTGAAGGAAAAGGTTTATTCTACCTTATAACTTACTAGTCCATCACAGAGGGAAGTGGGGCTGGGGACTCAAGGTGGGAACCTGGCAGCAGGAACGGAAGCAGAGACAGTGGAGGAACTCTGTTCACTGGTTGGCTTTCCGTAGCTCATGCAGCTTTTATAGCTACCAGGACCATCTCACAATACATGCACGAGGGCACCCATATCACCATTTAATCAAGAAAATGCTTTACACAGATTTGTCTGCAACCCAGTCTGATGGAGGCATTTTCTTAGTCAAGATAGTCAAGATTATCTCTTTCCAGATAACTCTAGCTTGTGTCAAGCTGACAGAACACTATCGAACACCCTTGCTATGGCAACCAGCTCTACTAGGATGTATGTATGTACTGTTGATGTTACCAGCAAATGGCTGCTTCCTTCACTGTGGACTTTGCAGACACATCTGGGTTCCAAGCTAAGCTGTGGCCCTTTCCAAATTGACTTTGGGTTACTTAATTTTTTTTAACTTTCCTTCATTACTTGTTAAGATGAAGAAATCTTTCTGTGGAGGGTATAGGACAGAAAACTGGACTAGAAAATATTTTACAAATTTCGCATCAGGATGAGAGCTCTTGGGTCAATGCTACAACTTGCAGATAGATGTGTACAATGGTGTGGGGCTTTGTGAATGCCTCACATTTTAAAATTCACATTAAAATTACTTAAGCTTAAAATTAATTAATTTTTAATTCACATTAAAAGCTTTACTTAAGCTTTTAAAATGTGAACACATCCTCCTTTTACTCCTTAGAGAAACAAATTTAACATTTTAAAATTTATGTGAGTCTATAGGCAATGGATTTGTATTTACCAATCTGGGGTGGTTACTATTCTATATTGAAATTACTTTTTATTAAAATATTTTTCCCAAACTTAAGATTTTATTTTATGTATGGCATTTGCTTAAGAAAGAAGACCTTTGAAAACTGTCAGATCTCATTTGTAAGTGAATCATTGACTATACACTTAATGTAGGTGTATAAGTGTATGCATTTCTATGTATAGATGGACGTATAATATAAAATTTAATAATGAGTTCTGGAAAGTACAGAGGCTTTGCTATGGTAAGCCCAAACTCCCCTGGATATGCTCAGTTTAGTGTTCTTATGGCACTTCTGAGTGTGCAAACAAATGGGCCTCTGATTCTTGTGCCTGCTCTGGTATTATTCTGGTATTATTTTCCTTCTGTTAGTTTGTCTTGTTTAATTTTGACGCAATGGCTTTCTTTTATGTTATTGTACTTTATGTTGTCAAAAATAAATATGGCTCATGGTTGCAATTCATACTGTTAAAAGATGCTTCCCACAGCAGCTGGCACATGAAAAATGTCTAATGGCCAAGAATCCACCCCTTCTCAGCGATTCACTGCCCTTTTCTGTTCTCTGATCACATAAGCCAACGTCTCCCATGATGCATCTTCAATATTCCCATGCATTAGTGCATACACATTGGAGGTGGTTTCAAGTTGTCATCATTGAATCAAGTTCCTCTTTTGATTGTAGCAGAGCTCAGAGTGTTTGGCACAGGTCACAAGAAATACAAAGCCATTGACTGTAGAACAGTGGCTTTTCCACACTCTTCAGGCTTGGACCTATCCACCCAGACCCAAAGCTATGAAAGTTATCAGAGAATTCTCCTGAAGACTTCAGACAAGAGCACTGTGCAGTCTCTTCCAATTCTGGTGTTGTAGGTAATCTCATGCAGTCAATTTCACTGCGATCACCCTCCTTTTTAACAGTGTTGTTTGTTATTGTTTTAGTTGTCAAGATCTACACTACTCTCTGAGATACAGTGCTGGGGCATGTTGTTCCTGAGTTTGTTGCCTCTTAGTATATACAGCCGATCCAAACTAAGAAATCTTACCAGTTTCCACATATAGTTGTAAAAACTGTAGCACATTGCCGAAGCATCCAGGCATGAAGAGTGTTCTAATAGCAAAGCAAAATGGGGTAGAGGTAGTTCTCTCAAGAGGACTCTTTTCATATTGAAACTTCAGACACTGGCATCTGGGCAGAAACAATGTTCTGAGATACTTTACAAGTCTTGCCTGTGTGCTTGGGTTGGGTCCTCTTGTTTTATGTGTACTTGTTATCAAAATCCCTATCACTACATAAGGATCTATTCACATATTTAGCTCAAAGCTCTAAATTACATCCGTTGCCATCTTATCCCCATGTATCTGAAAATATGGCTTTGTCTTTAGTCATATATTTGGCTTATGACCAAAAGACTATACATGATGATGACCAATAATGTAATTAATATGGCTGTGATAATTGTCCATGATCATCATCATCATGTTATTGTCTATGCTTATTAAGATTCCGTGTAGGCAATGGCAAAGATGCTCCCTTTAAAGGAATGCAGTCTCTATAATTACATTGAGCGCTTACCTTGTACCATACTTATTGTTGCAAGAAGTTGATTTTACTTCTCATAGTAAAGCTTGTGGTAGATACCATTTTTATAAGCCTCTAGTTTATAAATGAAGAAACTGAGATATAGTTTAAGAATGCTGTAAGACAATGTGGCTATTGAAATTTTAGTCAGTTTTTCCTCTAAAGTTTTTGAAAGACTTTGGGTTATGCTGCCTATATATATATATAAAATATACTAATATATAATATATGCATATATACATATATAATGTATATATTAAAGATTAATATTTATTTATAAAAACACACCAAAGGACTCTTAGAATAGTTTTCCCTTCAATTAACATAGAATGAAATTTCATTGACATATCACATCAAAATTGGAAACAATTTGTTTGATATTTCATATTGCATTCATAACATAATGGTCTCTTGAGCCATGCTGTATTTTTAAGCCAGATTGAAGCTCTGCATTTTGATTTACACATGCTCCATCTTTTAATAAAAACCAGAGGTGGGAATGTAAAGCAAGAGCTGATACACTTTTGCCAAGGCTAGAATTAATGACTCTGTGAATGACACTTGAAGATTTACTACTGATCTCCTGGCTGCGTCCTTATCTAGCTATGAACCTTGTAAGATGGAAATCCACAGCGGTACCCCAGAGTCATGTGTTGAGTTATTTACTCAACTTTTCCCAGCATTGATTTCAACCCCAAAGAATGCTGAGCGTTGTGTAAAGATATGTCATGGTATACTGAAAGAACTTGGATGCGTTGTTGTAGAGAGTCCTCATTCAAAAATCTGCTTCCGGCGATGACTGCCTTCGTAGTCTGAGACAGATCACACACATCTAAGCTTTATTTACCTTATTGGAAATGATAGTTATACCTACATCATATAACTGCTTCTGACAACAGGTGAGCTAGCAAATAAATACATGTCCTAGACATGACCTGATGTTCAAATTGTACTTTATTCTGCTTTTGAGATTGTAAGAATACAATGTACATAGCAAATAATTTTGAATTTATAAATTGAAAACCATGGAACTCATCATTTTTCTTCTCTTTCATTATTCCATGGAAATTGCAGTTTGTAGTATGACGTACATTGTACATGTGAAAAGTGAAAGTATTGTTGGAAACGATCACTTCCAAGAGGTTCTGTAGGATCTATTATGTTCACATGGAAATCTACAGTGTTTTCTTTGTTTCTCATCAAAACTGAAGCAACCAGTCCCCGAGTCATGGAAGTCATGTGTGATGTCAGCTTTATAGACTTTGAAATATGTATGACATAAGTGAAAGATATTTTAGTTCTATCCCATGTTGGGTAGTAATTTTTTATACAAAGAGATAAATGGCTTCTTTAGAGATCTGTGAGTCCATAATTTTCATCACAATCTCATGAGGTAGTCAGAAAAGTATCATGTGTCTTGATGTAATGAAATTAATAACTTCACGGGTAACTCTAGTTAGAGGACAAATACCACTTGATGTCTGTGTTATGTACAGTCCTGAATATTTGGCTTGGCAAGAAGAGGAGGTCGGAGATGACTTCACATCCAGCTAATGCTGCAGAGATATGGGGAGCAAACCAGAATCACTAACTGCATATTCACAGGCTTGTCATAAAGTATTTGCAAGTAGTATTTTCTTTGAAATTGATAACCCTTTGACATGTCCCAGTGAAGTTTTAGAGAAACACTCAAACACATGCATACACTAGATAAGCCATTTAAATATTTATGTATGTATGCACCAAGAGACAAATCCAGAGAGGGATATCACACACATACACACACACACACACACACACACACACGCACACACACACAGAGCGAGCGAGCGAGAGAGAGAGAGAGAGAGAGAGAGAGAGAGAGAGAGAATAAAAATTAATAGAGGTTATAGCAATCCATTCAGAAAAGAATTTTTTCTAGAACTTTCTGGATGTCACCCTTAAAGCTCTGGTGCTCCACATAGCTCCTTTTGTCAATTCTTACTGAGTGTTGTGGTGAAGCTAATGATGTCCACTTAATATTCAACAACACAACCTTGTTCTAGGTCGTCCTTGTTATTTAACAGAGTGCAGCATCTGGGGCTAATATTTTTCCCAGTGCTTGAATGTGAGGTGCTGCAAGCTAAACCAGACATCTGTAGTTCCTTTCAGGGAGGCCTGTGATGGTGCCTGCAGCTAATACATATGTTTAACAGTAGGTCTCAGTGATGTAAAAATATTAACCTCATGGTCTTTTGCTGGAAGCCATGGTCATTTGTAAATACATTATTTTAAGTAATTTGTTTGTGTTTAAAAACCAGAGAGAAAGTGGCATGCTTTCAAACTCCAGTCAATCACTAAATTGCTTGCCATCAGTATATGAAGAAATCTGAAATGATTTGTCTTAGAATCTGCTAAAATAATGAGTGTCTAATAGATAAAGTTTAAAATTGTAATCTTCCCTTTGAGCATGGATTCACATAAAATGACATCATCTTGGCTCTTGTTGGGTGTAGTAATTCAATTTTCTGTCTTGGACACAGCAGATATTCTTTTTTGTATTCTGTTTTTTATAGCATGGAAGTCCCCCGTTCCCCAAGTATATACTGCTTTTCGAAGTATTCCTACCAGACAACTCTTTGTCTTTCTATAAAATTTAAGGGACCACATAACAGTTTAGCACATTTACTAAACAGACTTTATATGGAAATAATTTTATGATTTGTAGTAAGTTAAAGTTTATCTTAAAGCTTTCTGTTTTGTTTGCTAAGCAAACGAATCATTAGGTGATTTAAGAGCCCAAGGTAATGATAATTTAAATAACAAGCTTAATGGAAACCTTCTGTTCTAATATTCGTTCACTTTTCCTAAGAGGGAAATCTGGACTATGTTCTGGGGCAGTGTTTAATAAGACAAAATATCTCTTCATAAAGTTATTTTGCTTACATCTGTAAAAGTGACAGCTTAAGAGGCTAGTCTAATACCTCTGACAAAGGAATAGGGAAATCTGATGAAGGTCAAACAGCTTCCAGCATGCTGAGATGGCCTCAGAATTTGCATCTGTGACTTACAGGTTCACGTTTGTTTGGGTCCACCACTCATGTATAATGTCTTCTTAAGTTTATTTAGATAATTTGTTCCTATCCATGACCTGGGTCATTTATTATACGTATTAGCTTCTCCTTCTGAAGAGATTTCTGCCAGAATTCCTTAACAACTGTCTTTGGGTCTGTTTCTTTTCTCTGGGAATTTAAGATGAGGGATTTTGCTGGCCCAGGATATGTTGCATCTGCTCTGCCGCCAGCTTGGTATCTTTTGCTGTGGATGTGTAGAGGTGTATGCAGTTTGGTGAGCTGATGTCTCCTGTGAGTGGAAGTACTTCCAGAAACATAAAACTCACATGCACAATTAAAATCTCACACCAAAACCCAGCTGAGCAGACCCTTGGCTTTATATTGAGATACTTCAATGACTTCTTGGCTAAGGATAGCTTTCTAGGTTTTAAAAAAAGATTTTATTTTTAATCATGTGTATATGTGCATGCCTGTGTGGGTTCAGCAGAGAGCTGGAGCTGGTGTTCCAGGCTGTTGTGAGTCGCTTGATGTAGGTGCTGGGAACTGAACTCAGGCCCTTCTGTAAAAGCAAGCCAGTGCTCTTCACTGCTGAGCCAGCTCTCCCCTTTAGCTATCCATTTTGGTTTATTGCTATTCATGTGGAGTATTGGCCTGTAGCCCACACAGTTCTCTTTCTCTGTTGTGTCTTTACCTGGCTGTGGTAAAGTATTAGAGTAACACTGTCCTTGTATGAGTTTGGAAGTACTTCTGTTTCTTGTTCCTTTCCCTTCCCTTCCCTTTCCCCCTTCCTCCCCTCCTTCCTTCCTTTCTTTTTGAGTAATTTGAGAAGTACCAGCTATCGTACTTATTTTAGTGTCTGGTGTAATTTTGCTATGCATCCATCTGGACCTGGCTTCTTTTAGTAAGAAGATTTTATATTTTGTTATTTCAACCTCCTTGTTTGTTATGGGCCTATTTAAGCTGTTGATCTCTTCTTGGTTTAATTTTGGTGGTTTGAATGTTTCTAGAAATTCTTCCACTTTTTGAACATATTCCAGTTCAATGGAATATAAAGTTTTTTTTTGTTTTTTGTTTTTTTTTAATAGTTTCTTTCAATATTCTATACTTCGGTGTGTCAGCTGCTAAATATTTTAATTTGGGTATCCCTCCCCCTTTTCCCCCTTAGTTAATTTGGCTACAAGTCTGTCAATCTTGTTGAGTTTTTCAAAGACCCGCCTATGAAGTTCATTTATTTAAAAGAATCGTTCTTGCTTCTCTTTCACTAATTTCTGCCCTTGTTTTACTTTCATCTTCTGCTTTTGGGCTTGTTTCGTTTTTGTATTACCAAATTCTTGAGGAGCATCACTAGGCTTTTTATTTGTGTTCATTCTGATTTTCTAGATAGCATTTAAGAGCTGTAAACTTTCCTTTTTGGGCTGCTTTTAATGTGTCCCAGAGATTTGGGTGTGTTTTAATTTTCAGGATTTAAAACTTTTCTTCTTTCTTCTTTAACCCATTAGGTAGTGTGTTGTTTAATACCCGTGAACTGGTATATTTAAGAGAGATTCTTTTGCTACTGATTTTGAGCTTTATTAAAATTGGAATTATTATTTCAGTTTCTCTGTATTTGTTGAGATTTTTGGGTCTATTTTGGAGAAATTTTGTGGGCTGCTGAGTTGAAGACATTGTTGGGTGTTCGGGTAGAAAATTTTGTAGCTATCTATTAGGTCCACTTGACATGTGAGGTAAATTGGTTCTGGTTACTTCTCTATTTAGTTTTTGTTAGATGATCTGCTCATAGAAGACATTGGCTTGAAATCCAGTAGGTTACTTTTTATGAAATTTGGTATAAAGTTTATTGCATATATGTTTAGGATGTAATGTCTTCTTGGTCAATTGCTGCCTTGGATAGAATGAAGCTCTCTTCTTTATCTCTTTTGATTAATTTTGATGTGAAGTCTACTTTGTCAGGTATTAGGATAGTGACAGGATTAATTCCTGGTCCTATCTTCTTGCATCCTTTCATGATCAAGGTAAAGTGTGCCTATTTTAGACAGAAAAAGATGGGTCATGATCCTTAACCACTCAACTGGCCTGTGTCTTTTTGATTGGGGAACCGAAGCCATTAATATTTAAAGCTACCGTTGGGAGGTATATATTGATTGCTCTCATTCTGTGGCTTTCTTGCTGTTTATTTTCTAAGTTTCATTTTGTGTTTAAATTATTACAGCTTCATTTGTTTTTTTTTTTCCTGTAGTTTCTTGGCCATGATAATTCCTTTATTCAGTCTGAAGTATTGCTTCTAGAATTCTCTGTAGGGTTGGTTTTGTGTGCATGAGTTCTTTTAGCTCATTTGTATTGTGTGAAAAGCATTTCTTTTACCTCAAACTTTTGCAGATAGTTTTACTAGGTAAAGTAGTTTGGACTGGCATCTGTGACCTTTAGAACTTAAAGTACAATGTTTCAGATTTTCCTGGCTAAATTAAATACATGTTTAAAAAGGAAACAATTATTAATGTTAAAATTATTTCATTAAATTTAATTAGTACTATTTAGAATTATGTTTTAGTATTTAAAGTGGTCGAGCCAATAATTTTTTTTATAGGTTCCTCTACATTGTGTAACTTGGAAAATCAACTTGTTTCCTGTAATACAATATTCTGACAAGATTCCGTTTATGAGGTTTAGGTACACTTAATATTTTTTTGTCTCTATGAGAGCTTGTGCACATAACTTATCTGAATGAATCTGACAAACAGCTAGATGCCAGATAGAATTAGCACATTTCATACGAGTGTTCTGTATAATTAAGGCTTGTTTAAACTGGTTCTCTTTCCTCACAGAATAAGTGCTTAGCTAGCAAGACAATCTGTGATTTTAATGACTGTTTCTCACAGATCTTTAAAGATACATAAAACCTGATAAATATAAGGGTGTAGAAGCCACACTGCAGCTGTGTGTTTTGTGTTCGTGTTTTGGTTCTGTAGTATGATGGTACCTTTTCCTGTTGGGAATCACTGCTTTATCACTGTGGTGATGGCTAATGAATTCCTTGTAATCTGCTGGGTAACAAGAGTAATTTATTGAAGGCAAACTGGATTTTGGCTGTGTATCAGATACTATGAACAAACTGTGGGAATTGTAAATGCACATATGACGAATATTCCTTTCCAAACTGATACTTTCTTGGAGTGTATGTGAAGTACAATCATGAACCTGAGAATAAAAGTGAAAGCGGAGAATTACAAGTTGGTAGGGATCATTTGAAAATTCCATAATAATAGAATAACTTTTCTGTAACAATCTAATTATAGCTCAGGCAAACTAAAGACAGCAGATACATCCCAGTCTTCTTCAAGGCTATGAGCATCTGTGCTGCATATTGTTACAAAAGTTATATGAAAAGACAGACATGATATTTCTAGCTTGGGTCTTAAGATATTTCTAAAGAACACAAGACATATAAATGTATATATATATATATATATATATTCAACTTCATCCATGCAAAAGAGGAAAATGTCTTGGGGTTGAGGACTATGAGGAGATTTTACAAATATGATTCAAGGACCCTCTGACTTGTAGACACAGAAGCCTTGGCTAGCTCAACTTTAAATCTGTTTGTTATACCAGCATAATCTCACTGAAATTTATCTTTGATTGTACTGATTGGTCATGATTTTGAGTTTTTCAAATTCCTCTGTGACCTAAGCATCTACAGCCACATCTCAAACACTTTTCCCAGAAGCTACTTGTGTTGGTTTGAATGATAATGGATTTCATAGATTTGTATATTTGTATATTTAAATATTTGGTTCCCAGTTGGTGGAACTGTTTGGGAAGGATTAGAAGGTATGGCCTTGTTGGAGGAGGTGTCCACTGGGGGCAGGCTTTGAAGTTTCAAAAGCCAATGCTTTTTTAGCCCTCCCTCCTCTCTCTCTCTCCCTCTCCCTCTCTTTCCTTCCCTCCCTCCCTCCCTCTCCCCCTTCTCTCTCCCTTTCAGCTACTGTTCTAGAGCTATGGCTGCCTTCCTGTTGTGCCATGCTTCTGGAAATTATAGTCATAGACTGTAACCCTTTGGGATCATAGGCCCCAAATTAAATGCTTTCTTTTATCAGTTTCCTTGGTCATGGTGCCTTTTCACAGCAATGGAAATTTCACCAAGGCACCACTGAATTGTCCCTCTATCACTGACTGATCCAGTCTTTTCTCTCTGACTTTATTCTTATGTCCGACCATCTCTCCCCTTCATGTGATCTTGGCAGAGCCTTAAAGCATGTTGGTATCAGGACACCTACTCTACTAGCCTAATTAGTCTTTGTTTCTTACAGAAGAGCTATTCTACTTTGTGTACTTCGCTTTCCTTTTGGGACAGGATCTTGCTGTGAGCTTTGTTTGCTGAGCTTATTATGTAGCCTAGGTTGGCTTAGAACCTATAATTCTTCTTCAGCCTCCTGAGTGCTGAGATCACAGATAAACACCACTATGTCTGCATATTATTCTTTTGATGTGTGAAGAGAAGGTTCCGTTCCAGGTTGCAATGATTTTAATATACACCTTTTCTTTTGCTGTTCCTTCTAAGGGCTAACTTGTTGGAAGTCTTCTGTATTATTCACATGAGCTTTCCTTTTCATTGTTTTACATTTTTATTTATGTATGTTGTGTGTTTACATGTTGTATATACATTGGTAGGTATACAGTACTACACATGCTGAGGACCTCAACTGGTGCAGCCCTGTGCAGGCCTTGAGTATGCTGTTCAGTATCTGTGAGTTCATGTATACATTGATTGTGTTGATTTAGAGGGCCTTGTTTTCTTGGTGACCTCTATCCACGCTGGTTCTTACACTCTTTCTGCTTCCTTTCCTGATAATTCTAGAGGGGGAGAGTTTTGATGGAGATATCTTGTTTAGGGCTGAGTGTTCTGAGATCTTTCACTCTCCTTAATGTCTGGCTGTAGGTGTATGCATTTGTTCCTATCATGCAGGAGGAAGCTTCTCTGATGATGGCTGGGCATGGCATATATGAGTAGAGCAAAATGTCACTAGGAGTCATTTTATTGCTATATTTTGTTGTAGTTGTGGTTCCATAGAACAGTAGTGTTTGGTTTTGCCCCAGGTACCTGGATTATCTAGTCTTCGGTTTTTGGTTACCTAAACAGGACTAGGTATGGGAGCATAGGTCCCATTTCATGGAGTGGGCCTTAAGTCAAATCAGATATTGTTTGGTTATATTCGCACATGCTTTGTGCTGCCATTGCTCTAGCATAGCTCACAAGGACACAATTGTAGACCCAAGGGTTTGTAGTTAGGTTGGTGTTTAAGTTTTTCCTTTGGAAGCCATGCAGAGTACCTTCCTGTATCAAAGACCCTAATCAGTAAGGGCAAAGGCTCTATGTAGGCACCAACTCCATTGCTCCATGTTCAATGAGTTATGTAGGTATTGTCTTGAGAAATGGAGACTTGTTGTCAGTTTTCACAGAGCAAACTATAGTTTTGGCAATAGTCTGGGTTGTTTAGGGGTTCTCATAAGGCCTCTTTGTCCAACAACTCAATTAAATGTAACCCCTTCCCAGTTCTGGTATTGGAAGCTTCATTTGGTGATAAGAGTGGATATCCCTAGCTGGGGATCTGTTTCTCCCATTGTCTGACAACTTCATTGAGATCTCCTTCATACATGTGCGTGTTTTAGGAAGGTTCTACTGTGTTAGGTTTCCTTACTACCCCTCAAATGGCCCTTAATTTTAGCTGTCTCTCCCTATATCCTTCCCTCAGCCCCTCCTATCCTCTCTGGTTTTTCACTTGACCCTCCCATTCCAGCCCCTCCCCATCCATCGATAGCTACTCTATTCTATATCTCTTCCCTAGGGAGAACTAACTCCCTTACCCCACCAGTCCTTTACCAAATACCTAACCTCTGTGCTTCTATTGATTGTAGCTTGGTTATCAGTGACTTAACAGCAAACATACACGTATAAATGGATACATACCATATTTGTCTTTCTGGCTCTGGGTTATCTCAGTCAGGATGGTATTTTCTATTCTGCCCACTTACCTGAGAATTTAATTTAAAAAGTTTGAGTAATACCCTGTTTTACTACATTTTCTTTATCTATTCTTCTGTTGTGGGACCTCTAGATTGTTTTCAATTAAGAATAGAGTACCAATAATCATGGGTGAGAAAGTGTCTTGGTGGCAGGACAAAGCATCATTTGGGGGTAGCTGGATCTTGAGGTTGGTCAATTCCCATCTTCCTGAGAAACTGCTGTACTAATTTCCATAGTGGATGTACAAATGTGTATACCCACCAGCAAGGTAGTAGTTTCTCCCTTGCTCCATATCCTCACCAGCCTAAGCTGTTACCTGTGTTATCAATCTTAGCCATTCTGACAAGTGTAAGATAAAATCTTAAAGTAGCTTTGATTTGGATTTCCTTGATGACTAAGTTTGTCAAATATTTCTTTAGTCTCAGCCATTTGAGTTTTCTCTTTTGCAAATTATTTGTTTAGATCTATACCCCATCTTATAAATGGGTTGTTTGTTTTCCTGGCATCTAGTTTTTTGAGTTCTTTATATGTTTTGGATATTGGAAATTAGCCCTCTATTGGATGTGTAGTTGGTAAAATCTTTTCCATTTCTCATGACTGCCAGTTTGTCCAAATTATGGTGTCCTTTGCCATGTGGTAAAAATTTCAGTTTCATGAGCTCCTTTTTTATTAATTGTTGATCTTAGTGTCTGTGCTATAGTGTTCTGTTCAGAAAGTCATTTCCTGTACCAACGAGTTTAAGGCTATTTCTATCTTTCTGTTCCCTCAGGTTCAGTGTATCTGGTTTTATTTTGAGGTCTTCGATCCATTTGGAGTTTTGTGCAGGATGGTAAGTGTGGATCTATTTGGAATTTTCTGCACACAGCCATCTAGTTTAGCAGCACTGTTTGTTGAAGATACTGTCTCTCTCTCTCTCTCTCTCTCTCTCTCTCTCTCTTTTTTTACAGTGTGTATTTCTGATTCCTTTATCAAAAAATAAGGTGTGTCCTTAGGTGTGTGTGTCCGTGTGTGTCTGTGTGTGTGTGTATCCGTGTGTGTGTGTGTGTGTGTGTGTATGTGTGGTGTATTATGTCTTGGGTATCAGTTTGATTACATTGATAGCTGTGTCTGTTTTTGTGCCCTGCTGTTCTCACTGCTATGGCTTTGTGGTACAACTTGACATTGGGGATTGTGGAGGGTGATATCTCCAGCAGTTGTTTTATTATTCAGGATTATTTTTTATCTATTTTTTGGTATTTCCATATGAATTCTTGATTTTTTCTTTTTTTAGTGAATAAGGGATTCATTGACTCTGGATTAAAGAATTTGAATGGGGGATCTGCTTATTATGGGAAAGGAAGTTGGTTCTTCAAAAGTCTCCAAGTCAGTCAGCATTTTGTCCTATAGTGTCGGTATGTATGCTCAATATTATAGGGCATCACTTATAAAAGAAGCATTCATTTTATAAATACTGGCTCTGGTCAAAGGCCTGAATGTACGGTAGTAACCTGGCAATGAAACCAGAGAAGTCTGGTTATAAGATGTTTTCAAACAGGCAACTGGAGCAAGAAGCAGAAGGCATCTTAACCCAAGAATATGCCAGAAACATTAATTCCTTTCAGAAGTGTCTATTCTGTTGTGTGTGTGGTTTTTTAAATTTATAATTGTGCAGAAAGTCTATATAAAGTAGTAAATACAAAGAAGGAGATGTGATAGATGGTTTCTGGGGGTAATGGGGGAGTGAGGAGTGGATTGGATCAAGACTCATTGGATACATATATGACATTTTCAAAGAATAAAAGATCCTTAAAGATCCCTCTGTATGCTGGTGTGGTGCTGCAGGCCTTTAATCCCAGTACTTGGGAGGCAGAAGCAGGTAGATCTCTGTGAGTTCAAGGCCAGCCTGGTTTACATATTGAGTTTTAGGACAGCCAGATCTACAAGGTGAGATGCATGCTCTCTAAAAATACCCAAAACAATACAAAGCAACCCTTCTATGCATGCTTGTACTGGGCATTGCTAATATACCATTTAATTAACATACTTAACAAGGTCCATTAAATGTAAAGGTGTCTACCAATGAAGTGGATATGACCTATTTGTTGTTAACATACACATCCGCTGTGCACACCCCAGAGCCACTTGGCCTGATCTTACCTATCAGTCATGGCTTCAGGACAGTGTTAGGTACAGAGGCATGGGAGTGAGCAGAAATGCCTCCCTCTGCCCATACACAGTTGCTTTTCTGACTCTTGTAGCCTGAGACTACTGAATACATGTGAGCAAACCGTATGAGTGGGGGAGTTTATGATGTCCAAGGCAAAGCTTGACCGGTGGGGCAGTGGACATATAGGTTACTTCACTCTTCCATCCTTTGGGCAGGTAATTTAGAGATGTGGTATATTCCATCCATGTGGTACATGGTCTCAGAAGGGCCTACAGATCCAGGAATCAGTACTAGATGAGACCATATGGCATCTGCACTGGCTGTTTCTCTATTATTTTGTCCTTCCTGGCCCCTCTTATAGCCAGCCTGACTCGTGGGATCAGTTTGGATAAACACTGGTGCAGCCATTTTTAATCTCAGGTAGCATTTTTTGGAATTCTTTAGACTAAAATCTAAGAGAAAAGATACATGCTATTTCTCCTTATTTTTATGTTGTTTCCATGAAATCAATCTCTCTCTCTCTCTCTCTCTCTCTCTCTCTCTCTCTCTCTCTGTATCTGTCTGTCTCTCTCTTAAAGCTTAAGCACAGAGATTATAGTCACTGTAGAATTTACTGGGAATGGCTACAACATATTAATCATTTTACTTTTTTCTTTTACAATCTTCCTTCTACCCTGTTTGACTTATTCCATTCTAGGAAAAAATCCAATTAACTAGCAAAAAGGAATAGAAAGTTGACTTACTTGTGAATAAATTTTCACTGTAATTTATCTGAGACAATACAAAGGTTTTGTTAATTCACACAGACTCTCATTTGAGATTAATGTGTGATTCAGCCATTGGCATTTTATATTAAGCTTAGTTATTCTTACAGGAGTGAAGCACAGTAAAATCCTGAGACAAGCTCACAAACAATGAGAACGAGCCACAGTTGATAACAATTTTACTTTAAAATTCTAAGCAATATAGGAGTAGAGTTGGATTTAACCCACAAGCCAGTAGTTCACAGGGGAAAATTGGTAAATTGTGAAGCAATATACTAAAATTTCATTTGGAATGTAAGTACAACTTTCTAAATTAGACTTATAGGTAAATCAGGGATTTCTCCATCTGGCCACTAGGTGTCAGGAAAGCTCCATACTATAGACTTCAGGTGGGGGAGGGGGGCACTGTGTAGCCCATTTGAAGACTACATTGTTCACCAATGCAAAGCAATCAAACTAACTAAAACATACCACCACCCCACCGCCACCACCGCCTTCTCAGCCGCAGCCGCCGCAGCCGCCGCCACCACCACCACCAGCAGCAGCAGCAGCAGCAGCAGCAGCAGCAGCAGCAGCAGCAGCAGCAGCA
>JADRCH010000052.1:6536797-6547522 GCA_019843965.1 Rhynchomys soricoides | reverse complement strand
CAGCAGCAGCAGCAGCAGCAGCAGCAGCAGCAGCAGCAGCAGCAGCAAAGACCCCACCATCTTAAAAATATACAGGTTGCCCAGGGAAGGGCCTTACAAGGAGGATTAGAGAATTAACACAGTTCACCACAGTCACCAACGGTGCAAGTCCATTTGTGGCAGTGTTGGTGGGAAGGCCACATTGCTAAGCCACTCCTTTTATCATTATGTTCTGTGTGTCACACACATAACAATGGTGGCCACAGTGGCTCCCGAGTTCTTATTTCCTCACATCCCACCTGGGACTGGTGGGCCCTCTCAGTTGGCCCTCTTTGTCTTGGGTTCACTCCCTTTGGCAGCTGAGCAGTTACTGTGTGAAGAGCAGTGGGTCATAATGCCAAGACCATGCCTCACATTCGAGAAGGTCTCAAGCAGCCGATGGCTTCCCGTTTACCTTCTTATTTTTCACCAATATACGTCTCTAAAGGTGGCTGGCCCTCAGACCCCTGCCTCTATGTATGCCTCATTCTTCCAGAATGTTTCCGCAGAAGATACGGAGAAAACAACTCACGTTTGTTTGTATGCATTTGGACAATGACTGGCTATGAATACTCTTACACTGGAGAGAGTCTCAGTACATCATCGCAACATAACTGTATAGTTAGAGGAATGGAGAGGATAAACAAAAGTGGTGCTAGCTGTGTTGGGACTCCAGAGGGTAAGCCAGGATGAGAGCAAGGGGAGCCCTCGCCCATCTTGAGTGTAGCTCCATGGCTTCCGGGAGATTGGTGAGGGTGCTCTCTCTATCTGCTTATGACGGCTTTCAGAAGTTTTCTGTAAAACATGAACAAAAAGACTGAAGATGAGATACAAAAAGGGAAAGTCGAGTGAGTAAAAGGATTTACTTCAATAACTCCCCAAATCCTACCCCCAAGTGCAAGGATCATCTCAATGCTGCACAGCCGCGAGCAAGCAAGCAGTCGAGCAGGGCACTGACAATTGTGGTGCGTGACCATGATTCATACGAAAGGCAGCATAATTACTGTGAAGATCAGATTGGATTTCCAAATGAAGAAAGAGCATTCTAGTACTCTCTGGGCTACAGATAAACACAGTTGATTTATGATTAACATGAGGGTCCTGGTTATCTGACAAATATATTGTATTTCATGTAGAATAAGCTTAGAGACTTTTTTTTTTGCATGTCCACATGAAACCCAATCTATGCACAACCAGGAGAGCCGGCTCGCCAGAGGGCAGCCCATCTGTTGCTCACCAGTATTAAGACCACTGTGTGCCCCAGTTTGAAAAGCAGAGAAACATTAGGTTTATATAGCCACTTATCTGTTTGTTCACAAGTTAAAAATTATTTATTGACAGAATGAGCACCCGTTTTCTTCAGAGGATACTGGGACTATTTCTCAGATCCTGCCTCTCAGGTGATAGCTGTCCACAGTAGCTTGCAGCGCACTCCAGCCTCCCTCCCCGGGTCTCAGATGTGTTGGGAGATTCCCATCAATTCTGCGTTTGAATGCTGGGAAGATATTTCGTTAGAGATAGTTCAAAGGCAAAATCTCCATCTTTTAGAGTAGTTGCTTCTGCACTGGACTGACAAATCATCTCTTGCTTCATTGGGGCCAATTCACTGATCTGTTCTTGGCAAGGTGGGTGGTGGGTACACTCGGAAATCTGTCAGATTTCCTGAGTTGGAACCCCAGGAAGATCAGGTATATGAAAAGTGACTCTAAATCACTTATTTAACCCATCTGTTCCTTGGCATTCTTGTCTTTAAACCTTGTTGGTTTCTTACTGTGATTCATTTCTAGTTTTTAAAATGCTGGGCACAGGGCTAGTTGTCTGAGAAACAGCAGTTGTGCTTTGTGGTCTTTTCAATTAAAAACATGGCTCATTTATTTTATGTGTATGAGTGTTTTGCCTGCAGGTATGTATGATATGGGGAAATGGGTATGTACCATGTGTGTACCTGATGCCCATGGAGGTCAGAAGGTGCCAGGAATTCCTTGGATCTGGAGCTATGGATGTCTGTGAGTCACCCATGTACGTTAGGCACCAAATTCAGGTCTTGGTAAAATCAGTGAGTGCTCTTAACTGCTGAGCCATCTCTCAAGACCTGTGGTTTTGGATATTTTCAACAGACCTTGATAAACTGAAGATAGGAGACTGGGGAAACTTTTTGACCATCTATTTAAAATCTCTTATTCTAAAGATTCAAGAACAAAAACTAGGCTGGGGCTGGTGTCACGTGCCTATATTCCCAGCACTAAAGAGGCTGAACAAGAACATCTCAAGTCAAGGATCTGTCTGGGCTACAGAGAGAGGGAGAGCGAAGAGTAAGAGACTGAAGTTTCGTTACTAAAGTGACTATTATTTAAAAATTCATAATTTTTAAAAGGTTGTCCCTCCACTGAGTTACTCTTTCTTCTACAAATAATCATATGGAAGAATTGGTAAATCTCCTTTTACTTTAAGAAAATGCTTACTGTGGGACATGCCGAAGGGACATTAGGAATTAAAGTAGAATGAGTTATGTAACTCAAGACAATTGCTTTTTAGCATATACCACAATTGGCTTAGAGGCATTAGTAGCCTTAGATGAGTGAGGCTTGTTTCTATTTTGTGTGAAAAGAAATACAGACAAGAGTATACAGGGCTTTCCTAGTATCTAATATGATCAGCAGACTCCTGGGCTCTCTTTGCCACCCCATTTCATCATTTTGTAAATGGCTTTTATCTTCAAAGTCACCTTCCCTGCTAAGAGAACAGCCTGGAGTTAATGCTTTGCCTCCCAGATTGCAGGAAGAAGGAGGAGAGAAAGAGCAACACTGTGTGTGTGTGTGTGTGTGTGTGTGTGTGTGTGTGTGTGTGTGCAGTGCATGTGCATGCATGTGTGCATGGTGTATGTGTGTGCACGAATTCATGTGTGTGCACATGCATGCATGGTGTGTATATGTGTGTGTGGTTGGTGTGAGGTGTTTATGATGTGTGTGGTTCATGTGTGGTGTGCAGTGTGTTCAGGTGATGAGTGAATTAATGTTCTTCCAACAATCTTCCAACAGTCAGTCCTCCACCATTTCTTGCTGTTGTAGCTCATTAGCTGGAACTTGGACACATGTCATAAAGTGCAAGAAGGCAACATGCTTTAACAATTATGGATGCATTTGGGAGGGTAAGTAAGCCTGAAGGAATTCCCAGGAAGTTCAAGATCTGGGACCATGTTAGCAACACAAGCAGCCTGCCTCAGTTGACCATCACTGCTTGTTTCTGCACGGGAGTCTTCTTTCCCATTCAAGATCTGTTTTCTTTGCACTCAGGGTCACCCCAACAATGAGAGATGGCATAGGAGTCTGCCCTCAGATCCCAAGAGTGAAGGATAGGATAGAGATTGCTCATTTAGATTTTCTGAGTTACATGTCCCTCTTTCTCCAACAGAGGCAGAATCTACTTCTTTATTTCTCAATTACAGTGATTCTTGATGTATCTGGCTGAAAAACTGCCCAGAAGACTAGACTTCCAAATCCAGAAGTGCTTTGGGTCTGTGACTTCACTTGGCCTTGCACAGTGAACACACGTCTACCTGAGTTTTTCTCTTGCCAAGCCGTGCATTTGGACTCATTGATGCCAAGTGCTCTGACTGCTACATGTGTGACTCTGGACACGTGTTCCTGATCTCCACACACTAACTTTTCTATGATTCTCCCTTCTCTTTTGGATGAGTCTTAGTGCCCATACTAGATCCTAATTCAGCTGTGTCATGATCTTGTTCTTTGTTGTAAGCTCAGTCTGTCTATTCATCCATCAGTCCATTCAATCATCCATCCATCCATCCATCCATCCACCCACCCACTCATCCATCCATCCATCTATCCATCCATCCACCCATCCACCCACCATCCATCCACCCACCATCCATCCATCCATCCATCCACCCACCATCCATCCATCCATCCATCCATCCACCCATCCACCCACCAACCCATCTATCCATCCATCCATCCACCCACCAACTCATCCATCCATCCATCTATCCGTCCATCCACACATCCATCTATCCATCCATCCACCCACCATCCATGCATCCATCCATCCATCCATCCATCCATCCACCATCCATCCATCTACCCATCCATCTATGTATCCACCCATCTATCCATCCATCTATCCATCCATCCATTCATCTATCCATCCATTCACCCATCCACCCACCCACCACCTATCCTTCCATCCATCCACCTACCCACCCACCCATCCATCTATGTATACATCCATCTATCCACCCATCTATCTATCCACCCATCCATCCAGTAACCTTTCCTCCTTAGTTCTGCTGACAGATAATTATACAATTTTACAATATTTGCCATCCAAAGCTCTTGTTTCTTATGAGTATTGCTTAAGTAATACTCTCATTTTTTTTTTTGGTGATATCTCAGACATCTCTTAGGTCTCTTCTCTACCCCACTCGTTTATTCTCTACATTGCCTCAACAGCCATCTTCCAAATTCCTAAGTATGGTTATAATATCCCCCACTAAGAACTCACTTTTTACCCTCAGAACAATGGCTAAAGTTCTTGCTAGCCATATAAAGCTGTTTCTTATGCCCCCACACTTATCCAACTTGTCCTCACCTCTCTGCTGGCTTCTGAGCATCATTTGGAATGCCAAAGCAACAGTAAAGTTGACATCTGTGTGACTTTGCAAGTACTCATTAAATCCCGTCATCACGGACACTGTCAACTAGCTCTGTCCTCTGAGCAAACCCCTCCTTGCCTCATGAAGTCAACTCAAGCACCATTTCTTCTCTGGGCAGCATTCTGTCCAACTCTTTATACTTTATTTTCCCTGTAGATATTATTTTTTTCCTTCGTTGGAGAACATAAGATGGGTTTTTGAGAAGACAGAAAAGCAAACTACAGCAGATGGTATCAGTGTTCAGGATGTCCGTATGTAATAAAAGGATTTAATTAGGCATGAGACTGGCCAAAAAAAAAAAAAAAAAAAAAAGAATGTGACATCCTTCAGCCTCCTTGTATAGTGTATCCATGGGAAATATCAATGACTTATGCACAAAATGATATAGTGACTACCGTTCAATCTCTCTAACATACCCCTTCTACTATAAGATTGTAAAAAGAATTCATGAAGTTTGATTTATTTTTTCGTTATGTGCTGAACACCTATTATACAGCCTGCAATATTTTGATAGGATCAACAAAATGCTGTTCAGAGATAAAGTCAGAATTAGATACAAGTTATAAAGCAAGTGTGCAAAAGTGTGATAATCTTTGCTTCCCTATAATTAATGTAAGTTTACTCAGTCTTAGCTTTTTTTTATTGGTGATGATGAGGACCAATTCTTTACTGTCAATGTAACACTTTTTTGCTAAGCTTTAGATTTTTTTTGCTAGCAACATAGTTGACTATAATTATATATGTAGCTAAGACATTGATTATGATACCGTTATTACAGTCATCTGGGAGATGTAATAGTGTCTGTTATGCTTCTTTCTGGAAATATTTTCTGTGGCTCCCACTGATGGGGGTCACTCCTTCATCCTGGTCATATTCATAGACCTTAGTTCTGCTGCTAAGTTCACGCTTTCTCTTGGCCTATAGATACTATCCATTAGCTTTTGTTTTGTTTTGTTTTTGAACACTTTGCTAACAGAATTAAAGTTTATTCCATGTTTACTCTTCATCCCACAGGCTTTTGACTCCTATGCTGTGTCTGGTCTTCTCATGGTTGGGATGAACTCTTTGATGCCATATCCATATCACTCTGGGGTCCTGGAGTTTTTTGGGAAACTTCCCAGACACAACTATCTATACCTCCTTCAGATACCACTTCTGCAGGCACACAGTTGGATGGAACGGTGCTTCTCCACCCCGCTGCTGGCTTGCTAGTCAGGTGATCTTCTTTCACTTATGGGATTTGTTCTTCAAATACCTTGGACAGATCCCATCTAAGCAGGACCACTCAGAAGCACTTTAAGAGTGTATCTGGGGATTCTATCTGTACAGGTAGAGATGGCTCCTTACCTAGTCATTCCTTCCAACTGTCACTGACCCCAAGGAGACTGAGCATTAGACCTTTACTCAAATGGCTTTCACTATTCACCCTCAAGTGATTACCATCAAGTCTTCCTCAAGGATGACTGTCCCACCTTAGTTTCCTACAGAGCTGGGGAATGGCTCCTATGTAGTGATGTTTAATGTTTCCAGTGTAGACCTTACAATCTCAGTCTTCCAGCCATAGCTCTGTACATTCTAGCCAAGCGCTTCAAGAGTAGGGTATATTTTTCTCTTCTAAAAAGTCTTTCTTTAAATTCTTTTAATGTATAATTGGTGTTTCATCTGTATGAATGCCTGTGCACCACATGTGTGCCTGGTGTTTATGGAGGCCAGAAGAATGTTGAAACCCCTAGAACGGAAGTTACTGACAGTTGTGAGCCTATCATATGGGTGCAGGGAATTGAACCCCAGTCCTTAAGAAAAGCAGGCAGTGTTCTTAACAGCTGAGCCATCTCTCCAGCCACTTAAAAAGTTTTCATTAGTTTTCAAATCAACTGGTTCTGAGACAGCTGACATAATAAATGAGTTCTGTGCCTCAGTTTGACTCTTTTACTCTTATCTTCTCTTTCAAAAGACAAATAATATTATTGAAAGAAAGAAATAGTGCTGAGGAAACCTGCCATGATCTTAAAATTCCTTCAACTCTGTTTTTGTGTAGGAGATGCCTTGATGTTTTATTTGTGTATGAAAGCTAATAAGTAAATAAAAATAACTCCTTCTTCTTTAAATATGACCTCCTTTCCTTGTTTATCCTTGTGCCAAGGGCCATGCAGAAGGAATGACAAATGGCTTTAGAACTCATGGAATGTGGCCCACCGATTAGCACAGCCATAATGGGTACCCGTCGGTTGAGGCATGCCCTGAGGACTACATGTCCTGAGGGCTTCATGCTCTTCAAACACAAGACTTAGGCTAGAACGCAGGGGAAGAGGATCACACCCATGTACACATTGGACCCTGTGGCTTTGGAGGTCTTTCCTGGCTCTTTTTGGTCATTTATTCAGCTAATGTTTATTGATATCAACTCTAACAGGTGTTGTTATAGACATTTGAGACATATATGTAAAGAATATCCAGACCCATCTCATCAACTCTTCTCAGAATAAAGATCCACTGGCTTAGTTCTCTGCACAGTGATGCAGAGTCCTTTTGCTTTGAGGCAAACCTAATTTGTTTTGTTTTGCTTTTTTGTAGATAAATCATATAATCTAGTTAGGCAGCTAGACTTTTGTTTATAAAAATTATTAAACTGTTGACCTAGAATTAATGTGTTTTTTTCAAACTCTTCTAGTATGAAAAAACCCAGATCCTTTGTCATCCTTTGTCATATGGAAACTCACAGGGAAGTCAAGTAAGATTAGGCATCCCTTCCTTTGTAGTGGAGAAATAATCCTATAAACCCACTATCAAGCAAAATGGTTTTGGGAGTGCATACAATACACTTAACCAAATATCATTGCTTTGCATTATGTGATGCTTAGAGTATCTGTTATTTTCCCCTGATTATGTAGCTTGTTGGGTCTCATCTTTCTGCTTATGGCCATAATTGTGAGAAATATCTCATTGCATATTGCACTCAAAGTTCAAAGTGCAATTTCTACTAAATGTAATGGTAGAAAGTTCTCAAGTTTAACCATTAAAAAGAACAAATTTAGTTTTTTGTAACGATGTCTCTAAAGATGAATGGATAGATGGTTCGAAGGAACCAGCTTGAGACATGCCAAAGAAAACTCATTTTGGGACTTCACTAAATCTAGTCCCACTTTTGAATAATGGTTCAGCCGACAGAGCCTTTGCAATTTCTACTTAATTTACATGAGATCATTCTTTGTTAAGCGGTTGGACACGTGTAGAGCTCATCTCAATGAAACTGCGGGGGCAGATTGCCATTCAAAATTTCCTCAAATCTTTTCTCTATAGAGTCCTAGTCTTTGCAGGTGCCCTTGACTCTCAACCAAATACTCCATGGATTTGAGGAATCTCAAACTCTTTGTTTCTGGTTGAATTTTATCCAAACTGTGACCCTTTAGACTTTCTGGAGGGGATCACCTGCGAGGATAACTGTGACAGGCGCTGACAGAGACGCTGAACCATGCCTTAAACCCATCCATCTTTTCCAGATTCAGTTGTTTTCATAAACAGCATTTATGCAATTTTTACCATTCCTAAGACTATTTATGTAGACCTCTGAAAAGCACTTTAACTAGAGACAAAGGCAGATTAGCCTTCTGATTTTGGCCACATATTGGATATATACAATAAGAAAGTTTCCTTTCATGTCCAAAATGGTTTATTCATTATTGCAATTTATGTTACAGTATATATATATACTTTGTAGTACTGTGTATGCAGAGTCTTAGGATGTCTGGAACCAACATGAAAATAATTTTGACTTGATATCCATCAAGTAAAAATTAGTGGCACAGTAATTTTAGCAGAGAGGCTTTTGTGGCCTCCATGATTCTAATTATTGTTGTTCATGCCTTTGGTTCATGCTTCTGACTTGTGTGTGCTATCATTTGCTTCTATTCATGTAGAATATGATCAAGGTGACCAGATGTAAATGATCATGTGTATGTGATTATGTTATGGAAGATTTCATTTCATGTCTGGCAAGAATAGTCTCTTTTTCCTGGGCTTGATGAATTATGATATTCTGCTGTAAGATTCCAGTGTTGAGAAGGCCATTTGTCAATCAGGAAGCTGAGATTGGTCCTGGGTCAAAAGCCATCAGAACATATCTGCAAAGAATCAAAGTCTGCCAACCATTATGTAAACTTGGAAGTGGGTCTCTCAAGTCTCAGATGAGGTCACAGGCTCATCTGATGTCCTGATTACAGTTTTATAACACCCTGAGAACAAGTAATGTGCTATAGAAACTGGTAAATGGTAAATGTGTGCTACTCGAAACTGTGGTAAACTGAAGCAAAAGACTAAAATACAAATATTACTCAATTCAGTGACTTAACATTAGCTAATGGCAGTCAGTTGTTCATACAATTAGGTAGAAAGGATTGGTTTTTGTTACTTCTTATGTAATTTGTAATCATGTGAGTGTAGGCCAGATGTTTCTAGGGTTCAGACAATGGGCGGCATTTGTGGTAGTGTTCAAGGAGGTGGGGGAAAAACCCATCTCATGGGGATCCAGAGCAAATGGAGCTAAAGCAATGTAGCAGTGCTTACAGTGCCCCTGAGAAAACATGGCCTACTATGGAGACTGAAGTCTAAGGTCAGTATATTTTTTTTAGAAGGAGAAAAGTTGCATGATCCATAATCTTCCCTAAATTATAGTGATGAATTTTATTTTATTTATATTTAATTATTTTTATTTAAAGAAAAGTAGTGAAACTTTAAAGGGCGAATGGATACTTTTAAAAGGTATGGATACCTGTCTTAGTTGGGGCTTCTATTTCTGTGATAAATACCAGGAGCAAAAGCTTTGTGAAGAAGAAAGGGTTTCTCTTACCTTACAGTTCACATACAGTCCATCATCCAGGGATGTCAGGGCAGAAACTGATGCAGACATCACAGAAGCGTGCTGCTTACTGGCTTGTTCTCCAAGGCTTGCTCAGCCTGCCTTCTTCTATAGCATTCAGAATCACTAGCTCAGAAGTGGCACCACCCACAGTGCATTGGGGCTTCCCACATCAATCCACCAGTCCAGGAGAATGTACCACAGGCTTACCCGAAGGCCAATCTAGTGAGAGGATTTTCCAAATTGAGGTTCCCTCTTCCAAAATGATGCTTCTGTCAAATTGCTGTAAAACAAAGCAGCACAACAACTCTTAAAAGACAGTCCTGTGGATAGACTAAGAGCCAGAGGTCAGGGAGGATGTGAACAAAACTGTCTCTTCTGGACACGACAGGGCCATTGAACTCATGAGCTCAACACATGTGGTTACCTGCAGAAGACTTGCAGAAGATCAGGTCTGTCAGTATTCTAGCATGGAGGTGGGGGAGCTCATGAGTGAGTCCAAACCTGTTGACAGTTGATGACATATGGAGAAGAGATGTTCAGTTTTCTTTAAGGGTATTTCCCCTGGTAGGTTGACCATACAACCTGCTCTAGTGGATGGCCCTCCAACTATGAGCATATAGCCAGCACAAACTGGACTTGATGGTTATTAAAAAAAAATGAGGTTATGAAGTTGGGAGGGGATCTTGGAGGGGGGAGGAATGAAGTGTGAATATGATAAAAGTAAATTGCATGACATTCTCAATTAATAAAAATATTACATTAAAACAGTCCATTAAAAATAAGATGCATGTTTTAGGAATTTTCAATGCGAGTAGCAAATATTTTAGATTGGAATATTTTTAATCTTCTTAATTCAAGTTTTGCATTTTTCATACAGATCGAGGACATAGGAGAACTGCTTTTCTTTATTGTCATTAGCTTACAATTAATGATGTGATTTTTTTCATAAGGTAAATATGAAAACATGAGCTAACTGTATGCAACGTTATTTCTCTTGGAACTTGTATTTGTTTCGAAGTTGTAATGAAGAGTGAGTTCATTTGTTTGACTGAGTCTGGTCATACAACTATGATGAGCACATAGAACACACTGGACTCAATAGATTATGCCCTCCCCCCCCCAAAAAAAACACCAACCAACCAACCAACCAACCAAAACCAACCAACCAACCAACCAA
>JADRCH010000052.1:6497925-6527376 GCA_019843965.1 Rhynchomys soricoides | reverse complement strand
GGATGCTGCAAGTATGGATGTTACAGGTGTGGATGCTGCAGGTGTGGATGCTGCCTCTCCCTCCTGCATTCCTAATCTCCAAGTTCAGTTGGAGGATGGTGACTTTATACACTCTCTCATGAGAATACTCTTCTTAGCACGTTTTGAATTTTCTGTGGAAGATGGGCCACCTTGTTACTAGAGGCCAAGGGTGTTTGGAGGTGGGGGCCACTGGCTGCATCTCACAGGCTCCAGAGGATCAGTCCACAGTCAGCATTTCTGGCTCCGCCTCCATTTATGTTGCCTCGCAGGCTGATAGGCTCATGCCTCATTTGGTTTCATGGTTTCTAGAAAGGACCTTACTATTTGCAAAGCATTGTAAGCAAATGGAGTAAGATTTGCTGTTGAATTTCAAGGCTCCGGGTTTTATCCTTTGTTTCTAACAAAACTTTTTTGGGTTCTTTCTGTGAACAGCACCTTAGACAGAGGCATGTCTGGGAGACATTGAGGTTCTTCCTTCAAATGCCAAGGTGGGAAAGTGTTGGCCTAGGGATTACCAGTGTTTTCATCTTCTGGAATGACATCTTGGTTTTTCTGTGAATCTCCCCAGAAATACTTGCCAGTCTCTTTGTTTCAGTGTGTGACCCCTGCATTCTTCTCATGACTATCTCTGTCCACTCTCCAGCCAAAAGGCTGGGGATCTGCCTGTGTTGTACACTCGTGGTTTTCAGTCATCCTACTTTTAGAATAAAAATGAGCAGAGAAAACAAAATCCCTGGTGGTTTTAGGACCTGGGTTGATTTGTTATTCCTCAGAGTCTATTTATAAAAGGTGACTGCTACTCTTTAAGATTCGGTTTTCCTTTTATTGAGATAGAGAAAAAAAAGAGTCTATTTTTCCTGGTGAGAAAGAAAGGTGTCCCGGGGAGAAAGGAGACAGATGAAGGAGGCATTAAAACTCTGACTTGACTGAATATGTCAGTCCTTGCAAGAGCATGTATTTGAGACTGTTCTGCACTGGGTGTAAACAGAAGCCTAATGATGGGGACAGGGTACAGTGAAGAGGCACAGAGTTCTTGTCATCCCTGAGTACTGTGGCTGTGACTGAAGCCTGTAATTAGAAAGGCAATCAAGATGACGATTAGACCTTCCACTTCAGAGGATGCCTGAGTTTTACTTTCTGTGAGCTCAGCTTGCAGATGATCATTTTGCTGTGGTTTTTAGAGAAGACCACCTTGGGAGAAAGGCATGCAAATCTCATTCCTGCTAGTTACACAAAGCAGTGAAAGTTGCAGGGGCGAAGCCTCTTCTGAGGGAAGGGCTGCAGTCATTACCCTCTCCTGAAGGGGGGATGGTGAAACATATCAAATGAGTCCTGGCTTGCTCTGTGGAATTAAAAAACATTCATTGGAAAAACTGGTTCTCTCGTTATTGTGTCAGAACGAGGGATTTCTAACAGGGACTTGACAGAAGAGACAAAAGGCCTGGTTAAGTTATCAAATGCTCATGCAGGTGTCCGGGTTTCCCTTGCAGCACTTGTACACACCAGCTGAGCTGTGCAGGGCCCGATGTACATTGTCCTTGGGTTAAGATCTCAGCATGTATACATTTTTCATCAATGACCTATTTTATGTAGATATTTTATGCTTCATAGATCTGAGCATTTGTTTTGTTCTGAGGAGGAGCAGCATCCTGTTTTATCAAATAGGCTACGGACAGTCATTGTTACATCCTGTTCATCATGGTCCCCGGTGAGACTGCTGAGTTGGTCTGTGGCAACTGTTTGGCAAAGCTATTGAGTTGTACAGAATGGAATCATCCTTTTAATCTGTCTCCTGTTCTCTTCTGCAAAGGGTGGCTGGAATGTCACAAGGCACCATATGCCTTGTTGTATTCTGAGACACAATTTTAATCACTATTGATTGGTTAGAGGAAAAAAAAAACTATTTAAAATAGCTCAATCAATAAACAGTCTTGCCAAGACAATAATGGCGTCTCTTAGGAAAAAAATGAATAAAGAGAAACAGAAGTCTAGTCCAACTCAAAGGAACCACCATTATCAGCCACCTACTCTTGTTTCTTGATTCCCATGGGCATGATGGCCTCCCCTTTACCCCTTCCCAGGACACACATACATAGAGTTGATCTTACTTTGCTTTCCAGCTTGGTTTTCTATGTATACTCATAAGTATGTAAATACTCAGGTCATATTTCATTTGAGTGCCTATTGCCAAATAACTCTTTATTTTAGACCAGATTAAGAAAACACAGAAAGTAGGAAGGATGGAGAAAAAGACAGACAGAGAGAGAGAGAGAGAGAGAGAGAGAGAGAGAGAGAGATGGCTTATGACTTGCTGGCCAAACAATGAGTTGTCATCCCTACCTAGGTTAGAATAGATCACTTGATTGGTTAGATCAGGCTAGCAACAAACACATTTGTGAATATGGGACATTTTAAAATAGCTTATTCACATCCCATATAGTTGTGGGGTTGTTGGAAAGCTTTGTACATGGTAGTCACCCAGAGTCCAGGTGGGGAGAGAGAACAGCGTTTTGAACACTGGTGTCACAATACTAGATAGAAAACAGTATTGAGCGGTTTTGTTTTGCAATCAAATGCTTGCCAGGGGTGACACACACTTCCTCCTACACCAACAGATGGATGCAAGGTAACTTTATGTTCTTATAGCTGTTGTCTTCATCATTTTTCTATAGCTGTGAAGAGATGCTATGATCACAGCAATTTTTATAAAAGAAAGCACTTAATTGAGGCTGGCTTACAGTTTCTTAGACGTAATCCATAATCAGCATGGCGGGAAGCACGGTGGCATGCAGGCAGAGGTGGTGCTGGAGAGGATCTGAGAGTTCTACATCTGAGAGAGTCACTGGGCCTGGCTTGGGCTTTTGAAACCTCTAAGCCCACCCTGCACTTCCTCCAACAAGGCCACACCTACTCAAGCATTCAAACCTATGGGGGCGATTCTCATTCAAACCACACAGCTCCTAACCACATGCTTAGAATAGAGCTTGCTAGAATGTAAATAGCAGCAGCTGACACCACTTCTTGGAAGGAAGGCTTTATTCTTTTTTTTGGTTTTTCGAGACAGGGTTTCTCTGTATAGCTCTGGCTGTCCTGGAACTCACTCTGTAGACCAGGCTGGATTTCAAACTCAGAAATCCACCTGTCTCTGCCTCCCAAGTGCTGGGATTAAAGGTGTGCACCACCACTGCCCGGCTGGAAGGCTTTATTCTTCCTAACTCCATCCTGGCAATTATGTAGCCAGAAGATATTTAGCAGCCATTTTCTTCACTGCCATTCTTTACCTGTGGAATGTGTTCATTGGAAGCAATAGATACCAGGATATTCCTTACTTTAAGCTATGTGGAGATAATGATAATACAGAAAGTTGTCAGGATCCTGGTATATACTGCCCGTTCACATGGGTTGTTCCCAGGTGAGGTTGCTAGCAGTGACCCCAAACCCAATTTGTATGTTATTGCTACCAAATGGTAATTTGGAATGAGATATCTCTGCAGTTGCAATGGAAGCTTTCAGTATTGCTCTGTATGAACATTACGTCTTAGAATTACCCCTGCCCCCTAAGGAAGGCTCTAGATCACACTAGTGCTCCATAGAGCAGAAAGACAGTTCTAGTTTGTTCCCACTGCTTTGGGTCACCATTTCTTTCTTGACACCAGGAAAGAGCGTTCGTGTTTTGTAATGTATTCTTAGAGCCTGGGTAAGTAGCAAGAGAATGGGATAGCAGTTTTCTTTTCTGGTCCTTCATTTGGATGATGGTAGGAGTGACTCCCCCATGACTTTGCCTGTGAGTGGTTCTGCCTCTGTTCACAGTTCTCTGGATGAGGCCCTTACTGCTTTGGGGAAGATACGAGAAGCCTTGTCTAAGTTATATTTTGCAATGGAACTGTTGGGTCTTTACTGATTTTCACATTCACGTCTTTGAGCAAATGATGTATCAGCAGGTGTCAAACCTTTCCTGTGTACCAGTAAAGGCCAAAATCTCTTACGTATTATGGAAGATAATGTATGCAATATAAAATGCTTGAGACTGTAACTTCTCCAGAATGCGTTTGACTTGGACATAACAAAAGTTTTGTAAGCATAGATGGGAATCGTCTCGTGTGTGCTACATCATCTTGCATGTAGGGCTTTGGGGCTTTCTGTGGGTTAAATGGTTACCTCTCAGACTCAAAGTGATGTTCTATCTACTTAGTTTCTCTCTGTTGAGCTCTAGCCAGGTAAAGTAAAACATTGTATCTTATAGGTGATTATTTTTTATTTAACATTTAGTTTCCAATACATGGAGTCTATTGTTCATCGCACAGCCACTTCATCCCTGGCTTAAACAGTACTCAGTGTTACAACCAAATGAGTATGTGCATCCTTTACAACTGAACCATGCTTTGACTCCAGTTACATTATTGCTTGGTTGCAACTGCTTCTCTCCTCTCTCCAGTTGATTTTTGAATACTTCCTTTAATCTACTCCCAACTTTTCATTAACTGAAGCTGTCTTCTTAGTTTAAATGCTCATTTCTTCACTCTTCATCATTCTCCTTCTCTTCATTTTTTCTTCTTGGCTGCACCCAATAGGGAGAATCCTTCCTTTTATCTCATCCTCTCACTTGACTGCTTTCTGGACTCAAGTTTTCCTGCAGAAGTCGTTGTCTTTATCTCATATTGCGGCTGGTCTTATATTGGACTATCATAACTACTTGATTTTATTTTTAATTACAGTTTCTAGTAGCTGTTTGAAGAAGGTGATGTGGATTTAATATGTTCTGCTACTTTGAATATTTTTTATTTTGCTCTTAAAACTGTTTGTCAGCCAGACTGGTTTTAGGAATCGGGTTGGAAAACAGTTTCCTTGAAACTATAGGAATGTGCCTCAGCTTTTCTGTTCTGCTTTTCTTAGATGACATTTTGATCATTAAATGTTTTTTTTTTTTTTTGAAAAAGAGTTTAAAAGGCTATGTATATTTGTACAATATGCATGTAAGAGACTCTGGTGGCCGAAGGGTAGCCGAGCCCCTGAATTAGAGGACTACACTGTTGTGAGCTGCCTCATGTGAGTGTTAGGACTTGAACTGACTCCTCTGTGAGAGCAGTAAGCATTCTTAACCATTGAGCCATCTTTCTAGTTGTTCTCAAGCATTTAGAAACCACTGTTTCCATTACATTTATTTACATCATTCCTGTTTGCATGTACACATATACACACATGTGGATGCCAGAGGATGACTTCCTTCCTCCGTGTGGATCCATCCCATGGATCAAAATTGGGTTGTCAGGCTTGGTGGCAAGTGCCTTTACTCATTGGCCCATCTTCCTAGCTCTCCTTAAGCATTTATGATGTTTGCAAACTCTTCACATATCATATTTTAGTTTTATGTTCCTCTTTACATCTCCAAAATTTCTCTTTCAGTGTTAGAATCTTCCTTTTGTGGTAGCATTTTATTCTTTCAGGGAATTGATACCATCTTGTCTTTCTGAGGCATTCGTGGCATTTTTAAACGTTCACCTGTTATTTTTAATGAGCCATAGCTGCACATAGCAACTCAGCCAAACAATAAAAAGTATTCCCTGGTTGGGGATCTTTCCTTCCTTGAAACCCATCCTCTTCTTTCTCCTATTAGTTTCTTCCTTAAGGCTAGACAGTGTAGTTTCAAGAGTTTGGCTTTATCTCCCCAGTTATGACAATATGACAACAAGAATTTTTGTGTCTGACTTGATGAATTTTTTTTTTTTTTTTGAGACAGGGTTTCTCTGTATAGCCCTGGCTGTCCTGGAGCTCACTCTGTAGACCAGGCTAGCCTCGAACTCAGAAATCCTCCTGCCTCTGCCTCCCAAGTGCTGGGATTAAAGGCGTGTGCCACCACTGCCCAGCAACTTGATGAATTTTTATTTTATTCCAATTCTTGCTAATAGTATCATTTAATTCTCTTAGGTTGAATGGCATATATATGTATATATGCTATTATTATATTGATATATATTATATGTATAACTATATATGTCTTCCATGAAAACAGTGATGTTATTTCTTTAATTTTACCAATAACTCCTACCATGTAGGATTTAAAACAAACCATTTATTCACATAAATAATAATTAAAAAAGAGAGTTTGGCTCACATGTGCAGAGGTGGAGTTTCCAGCCTTAGGGGTCATTGTCTCAACCTCCCAGCCTTCATTCTGCTGACCCACTCCACTCTTGATTCCTAAACACACTGTCTCCAATGTCTCTGCTATTCAATTGACAGAGGGAGAGCTGTCGTTCCAGTGTTCTGTGTAGGTGGAGGAGTGGTGATCTATGACGGGAATGGGGGTGGCTACACACAGATAAACACACTTCAAGAAGAAGAGCTCAAGGTTATGACCATGTATATATAGGATGTATATATCCTATTGAGTCCATCTAGTGTTACATATATGTGTTTAGAGCTGTCCACATTGGATTGGATAATTCATCATGGCCCTTGTTCACAGAGAGACTAAATCTCATCCCCTAAGTGTCATTACTTGTCTTAGCTCTCTATCTAGGGGAGGGACCTTGTGAGATTTCCTCTGTCCATGGGGGCACGCCATTTAGTATTACCATGGTACCAGCCTTGTTTAGGTGACCACATTGTTGAAATCTCCTGGGTGTGGCTTCTTGGTCATGTATAGAAGACACTATCTCTTGGCAGACATCTTGGACCTCTGGATCTTACAGTCTTTTCTCCGTGCTGCTCCACGAGCCTTTGGTGTAATGATCGTGTGGTGTTAATTAGGGCCAGCCATTCATGGTTAGTTGTTCTTTTCATTTTTACCAGCTGTGGGTTTCTGTAATGGTCTCTACTGCAAAATGAAGTTTCTTTGGTGAGGGGTGAGAATTGTACTTAGGCATGGGTAGGAGTACCTGTGTTTCCAAGGCACTTAGAAGTTATTTTGGTTTGGAAAGCGACAATGTCGGGTTTTCCTCTGGTTGACCTCACCAGGCCCCCTCACCCCCAAAGTCTTATATACAGCCTCAAAGGTACTCCAAGCATTACCTTCATAAGGAGAACTGGGTTGTATATTTGCACATTAAGAGTCTCCTAACTTTCAAAAGGAAATGGTTACAATATCCACTGAATGATTCAGTATACATTTTCTTGTGATTTTTATTTACTGACTTATTATATGATGGAATGACTGACACTGTCACACCAGTTCTCAGGCATTTTCATCCTCTTTGAAAATGAAAAGCCTCATGCACCTTTTATTCCATGCAAAGTTCTTTTTTATTTTATTCTGAAGTTCATTTTATTGAGTGTATCACGAATGACTGCAGTGGATTTAGAATGTGGGGAAGAAGTAGATTCTAAGGAACAGTATGAAGAGTGAGCGTGAATTAGAAGTTCGAGCCAGTGTAGAGCTACAAGGTTATCATTGGCTTAGACAAAAGTGCTGTGAGAATAACCCATGAGGCACTTAGCACTGCTATATAGAACAGAAAACACACACACACAGTTAAATATGCTCCAGACTCAGTTACCTCTGATACAACAAAATAGTTTCCATGACAAGATAAGCACACAAGGTAGACCTCATTTCATTACATTTTCAAAGAAGCCCCAATGGACTGTGTAGTTAACATTCTTCCTTTGTAGGAGTGGCCAATGTCGTTCACATCAAGGCTTCTGTTCACTTCTCTACCCTGCATTGCAAACACAGTGTTTTGCTGGCACTCTGTAAATTTTTTAACTCTTCCCCCAAATTCCCTGATTTTTCCAGTCTTCAAAGCCAGACATCATGCTCAACGTCAGGACTCTAACTGTCCTATCGTTGTTATTATTGTTGTTGTTGCTTAGCTTTCACGGTGCAGGAGATTGGCTCCATGCTCTTGTACATGCTAGGCAAACATTCTACCACTGAGTTATATCCCCAGCTCCATGTTTCTTTATTAGTAAGCTTTGCTCTGAATAGTTATCTTCATTTCCATCATGTAGCTGCATTATAAGTATTTGGATTTTGTTTTTTTAATTTTCTTTTTTTTTTAAAGGTTTTTTTAAAATTATTATTTAATACTTTATTTACATTTCAAATGTTTTCCCCTTTCCAGGTCTCCCCTTTGGAAACCCCCTATCTCATCCCCCTCCCCAGTCTCTATGAGGATATTCCCCCACCCACCCACCCACTCCCATCTTCCCTCCCTGGCATTCCCCTCTACTGGGGGATCTAACACTCTCAGACCCAAGGGCCTCTCCTCCCACTGATGGCCAACAAGGCCCTCCTCTGCCACATATGTGGCCAGCACCATGGGTCCCTCCATGTGTATTCTTTGGTTGGTGGTTCAGTCTCTGGGAGCACCGGGGGTTGGGAGGTCTGACACTGTTGCTCCCTCCATGGGGCTGAAAACTCCCTCAGCTCCTTTAGTCCCTTCTTCAACTCCTCCATATGGGACCTCACTCTCAGTCCAACAGTTACTGTGAATTGAATTATGAGTGTTCTGAACTTTTGGGCTAATATATGGGTGCAGAAAATTTGTTAAGGTCCGACTGTCCTTTCAATATCTGCACAAAGGAAAAGGAAAGGAATGGAAAGACAACAAGAAGCCTGGTATATTGTTCTTGGGCTGGGGAAAGTGGGGTGGTGAAATCAACCCAGCCACCTGTCAAAAGGCTCTGGCTGTGCAGCCGTAATTCTATGATGTTTGAGAAAAATGCAGTGTGCGAAGGAGCTGATCTACCCGAAGTCCCCAAAGGACAGGACGGTAATAACTTCAACAGGTGTTCCGAAGCTTCTGCCAAAAGGAAAAACAATTAGATGGTGTGGGGTGGAAGTTTAGAAGTTACATACAAATCATCTTGTCTGTTTGATAGATGTTTCATGCCTGTGCTCTGGGAGAAACTGCGTTATTTCAAAAGACGAAATTAATCATGAAGTTGTGATATGACCTGGCGTGCTTGCTTTATCTCAAATTCAGAAGTTCATATCAGTTGTAAAGGAAAGAGATACGCACATTTATAATTAATCAGGCCTACCTCAGACTTAAGAGTGAGCAAGTGAGCTGTGAATAAATGTCTTTTGTTAGTGAAGTTGTCAGGAAGAGGAAGATGGGTGTCCCATTCCCTGTCTTTTGCACGCCAGACTGTTTCATTGTGTTTGATCTGTGCACAGAACACATCCGAGGCCCTCACATGTCTCTCAGTTGAAATTCTCAATACAGCTCTGATAGTCTCTTTCCACCGCTCTCCACATAGATCTGAATTTTAAGCGAGGACCATCTGAAACAGCCGAGCTCAGCAAAGCAGGGTAATGTTCACAAAAAGTTGCTTGAGTGAATAGAATTGAAATTGTTTGCTTCAGCTGATGACTTCAAAGATCTGCAGAAGTGTGTCAAGTTCACTTTCTTACTGTCAAACTCCTTTCATTAGGAAACTCTTGGTAACTCGTGAGTGCGTTTAAGATATCAGTAGTTGTAGGATGCCTCTGATTAGTAGACAGCTTATGGTTTAGCACAGCATGTAGATTTTCTAAACTTCTTTACGTTATTTTGGAATTTTATTTTTACTTTATGTGTATGGTTGTTTTGCCCACCTGTATGTCTGTGTATCATATGTATGCAGAATCGTTCACAAGAGGGCATCAGGTCTTTAAGGACCAGAGTTATAAACAGGTATAGACCACTATGTCAGTGCTGGGAATCGAACCCAGGTACTCTGGAAGCAAAAACAAATGCTCTTAACCACTAAGGCATCTCTCCAAGTCCAGGTTTCTAATCCCCTTACTGGTTATTTGCCAAGGATCTTTTACTCATAAAAAGTACATTTAAATGGAACTAAGTGTATGCAGATGTACTTTCGCTATGCATCTGTATTATAAATGAAGGCCAACAAGAGTTATTTATTTATTTATTTATTTATTTTCATAGGTTAAGATCATATGTGTGTCTTTGCATGCTTGTGTGTGTGACATTGGTATCTATAGGATAAGAGTATAAGACTGTATTGAGAGTGTAGCTGAAGTCTGAACGTGGAAGGCCACCCACAGGCTCATGTATTTGAACATGTCATCCCCAGATGGTGGCACTGTGTGGGAAAGTCAGCTTTTAAGAGATGACACCTCATCGGAGAAAGGTGATCACTGGGAGCAGGGCCTTGAGATTTTGTAGTTCAATCCCTTTTCCTGTCTAATCTCCATTTCCTGCCCATGGATACAATGTGTCCAGCCACCTCATACTGTTCATGCACTTCCCCACCATGTTGGAGTGACTCCCTGCAGACGGTAAGTCAAAATAAACTCTTCAGGAAGTCGTGGGAGTTAGCCAGTCAAAGAGGGGAACAGCAGCGGCAGGAACTATATTCAGGGTGTTGTACACACAAGTTCAGAGACCTGAGTACATTTGAAATAGAGTGAACTAATAATTATGACACAATGTTTTCTTAGTAAAATTTTAACCAGCGTTAAATGTTAAACGTTGGCAAAACTGTGACAATCATCTTGACAAGAATGCAGGCAGCTTCAGAACTATCAGAGGCATTTTACTAAACGTTGTCATCTTGTCAGGTAGGGGGCAGTACCGGATGTAATTTTTTTGTTTTAAATATAGCTTTTTGCATCATCACCTTAGGCAGGCACTGCTCTCTGCTTCTCAAAAATGGGGAAGGAGATTCAAACCAAAGATGTAGTAAACAAGTCAGATGCCCAGAAATGGGGGATCCTGAATCTAGGTAGGTCTTTAGTCAACTTTGCTGATGGTCTGTCTGGGTCTGAAAGTTAATAAAGCAACATAATTCACTTTCAGGTAAAATGTGTATTTAAAGAATCTTAACTTTTTTTTTTGTTTTGTTGTTTTTTGTTGTTGTTGTTGTTATTGTTTTTCAAGACAGGGTTTCTCTGTGTAGCCTTGGCTGTCCTGGAACTCACTCTGTAGACCAGGCTGGCCTCGAACTCAGAAATCCACCTGCCTCTGCCTCCCAAGTGCTGGGATTAAAGGCGTGTGCCACCACTGCCCTGCAAAATCTTAACTTTTAAAGTCAGAAAATATAAACTGTTTTCAAATATGCTGGTTCTTTTCATTCTGACACTCTTTTTGGTAGTATAATAAACAGAGCTGTTATTAAATGCCAAATGTGAGCACATGAACAGTCATTATGAATGTGCAGAGACACAACACATGGTTTTCCAGCCCTAGCAAAAAATGAACTCGACTGTGAAAATCATGTACGAATTGCTATATCTAACAGCTAAAGAAAAAACAAAACCTAATGTGCTGTCTTAGGTTTCCAAGGAAGGCCTCTATGAATTGCAGTTATTTGAAATAAGCCCCGCACCAGAAGGGCACACATGGTGTTATTTTCAACATTACAGGCAAACCTTGGCTTCTGTGTGTTTGACATCTCAAATCCCCTATAAGTTCCTTACTGTGATCCAGCTTGGTCTGTTTACCAAATCTAAATCTCTGGAAAATTTGCTCCTGCAGAAGATCTAGAAAAGATGATTTATCTTGATGGTGATCATCTGTCATGCACCCTCCATTACATCATCTTGCTGGGGTCTGGGGTTCCCATTTCTAGCTTGACACTGCTGGGAATAGCTGGGAATATCCTTTCTCATCTTGTTCCCTGTTCACTTTTCTTTGGTCTTTCCTATTAAACCTTTTATGCCAGCCCACAATTTGGCTCACTGTTTGTCCTTGTATGTGCACATTTCTGGCATCTAACTTTGAATTTCCTTCTCATGGCATCTTGTTTTCTTCTTGCCTTTCCTTCATTTTAAATGTTCACTTTTAAGAAAGCACAGACCTGAGTATGGTATAACCCAATTCCCTGCCTTGTGTCTTTCTTCCTCCTGGATAGCATGGCTAAAGCAGGCTGATTCATAATGCTGGGTTTTCTTTTGTTCCCCCTCCCCAGCTGTATTATTTCTAGTATGGTTTTATTGCTTTGGAAAAGACTGAAAAATTGCCAAGTGACCCAAGAGACCTGACCAACAAGGCTTTTATTTCTCAGCACCCAAGGGACAGCATTTAAATTTTATGGGGTGTGAGGTCTTATTTTGGATACCAGACGTCTCCTTTGGCTCAGAAAACCTTTGGAAAAATGGATATTGAAATCTTTAAGTAATGCATACTAAGCACTCTCTTGACAGCTTCCTTGTCTGTGTAGATTTCAAGTAAACATGCCAACTTAGATATGAAGTTAATAGAAATAATTTACAGTATTCCTATGCTGCAACATTAAAGTTCTCTTCATAAGATAATTTATGCCCACCAAAGCATGAAAAAATACAAAAATATCTATTTTATCATTATTAATGTATCTCTGAAGCGTTAAAATTTTTTATTTGCTTCCGATGGGAAAAAATGTTTGTTGTTTCTCTTGGTTTGTGGCTATTGAAAATAATTTATAAATATTATGCACATATTTTTGAAAATTTCCAAGTATATAACTAAACTATCTTCATACTCTAGATTTTCATTGAAAAAAAAGTCTGCATAATATTCTTTGGTGTGTATGGAATATGTTCAGTCAGTCATGACCAGTTGGAGACGTTTGTGTGTGTGTATGTGTGATATTGGGGATTGTACACCCCCCCTCCCCCGGCCTCTTGTGTGCTAGGTTGCTCTTAGTCCACCCTTCCTTTTGCTGTGAGGCATTCCTTTTGTTCTTGTTCACCAAGATTGACTTTGTTTCATCCTTTAGAGATTTTTTCCTCACTATCCCACAGTCTTGTCACAAGTGCTTAAAGAAACACTGAACCCTGTCTCTTGGCGGTGTAGCAATCTCCTTTCACAGAACTCTGGAACAACACCGCAACAGGAACAAACTGGAAAAGCCCTGGGTTGTCTGTGATGAAATAGCGTGAACAGGCAGTAGGTAACATTTCCAGAAGTGAAAATACAGACTGACAGGCACAGCTCCCCAGGGAAAATTTACAGATGTCCCTCTTCAGAACGAATAAAGAATGTGGCCCGGCAACCGAGAGCCCCAGCACTCTGTACAGGTGGAAAAAAAACAAGAGCAATGTAAACTCACTAGAGGCAGTCTGATTTTAGATAACGTGTCAGGACTGCAAGCAACAGAAAAAAGAAAGAAAAACCAGCGTAGACAGCAAACAGCATTACCGACCATGCTTGAACATCCAGTGGGGACAGCTTCAGGCAGGCTTAATCCAGAGGCTCAGGCAGGTTTTCTGTTTGTTCAGCTGGAGGCTCCTCCGTGCATTGGGTCCAGCATCCCTCTGGTTTGCTTCCGACACATACTGACTATAGTTACTCTAAGCCTCACGGTTCCATTTCATGACTTTCAGAGAAAGTGAAAAACTCTTTGCCTGGTGGCTTTATTCTTAAATTAAAAGTGAGAAAATTTATTTCCCAGGAGTTGTCTATGACCTTTCTTTGTATTCCAGGTGTCTAAAACATATCACATGTCCATTCCTGTACTAATCCTGTTCCAGGGCAGGGCCACACGATAACTGACTTGCCGGTGTTCCTGAACCAATCACAGTGGCGGATGCATTGAGATTATCTTTAAGCCAATCAGAATCACTCTGTGAGGAAGAGATGTGGTTAGTGTGTACACATTTATGAGCTATATGGGGGAAAGAAGGATGCATGTAGAGAAACCAAGCCATTGTTAGGAAGGGAAAAAATGGATGCTACGTAAGTTTGCTCCATTATAACTGTCAATCGGAAGCATGCTGACATTTAGGGCTTAAAAATATTAAACCATTAAAATAAGTATACGATTTTAATAGTAATACATTCAGTAAAATCCATGATTATGACAAAATTTTGTGTTGTTTAAGTTTTTTGAAGAGACAGCTGAGGGGATATTGGGACTAAATGGTTCTGGAATCCTGTTTTCTAGGTTCTTACCATTCTCACTCATCAGCTTTGTAACTTGGGAACTTTGCTGCATTCCTCTGTGCTTTAGTTTATCTTTCCCATCTGTAAAATGGGACCGTACTAAGGCTTACTGAATAGAGCTGTTGTGAGGATGAAGGGAGTTAACACTCGTCTGTGAGTCTAGCGTAGAACAAGGCCTGATTAAAAAAATGCAGGTGAGACTTAAAATATTCATTATATAGTCTGATAATCTTCCTCTTATCCTCTCTATTGGTTATTCATACTATGTGTTTATAAATTGAAAATTATTTGACACTAGTCATATTTTAATTTATCCCATAATTTGAAATAAAATGATTTTTTTCAAAATATCTTGGGGAGTGGTAACATGCTTGCTTAGCCTGCCCAGAACTCTTGAGTTTAATTTACAGTCACACACACACACACACACACACACATACACACACACACACACACACACAGAGGCAGGGGAGAGAGAAATCATATAAGCTTGGGTTAAGGGGAAGAAGGTATATGTTGATATGGTTCATCAGTATCTTTTATACTCTATCTAGTTTATATGCTTTCTTTTTTAAACTTTGTGGCTCAATGTGTGCTTTTAAATTTATATACATATAAATATATGTACACATATGTGCATACAGCTGTATGTATGTCACAGAGGTAGATGAACCCTTCCCCAGGTTTGCTGTTGACATCGCATGTGACCGGGAGGAATGATGGTTTTTTTCATTATACACTGAGACTTTCTATAAGAGTGTAAAGTGGCTGAGGTAGGTCCATAGATATCTCAAGAAAGTAGAAAAGTAATCTTGCTCATGTTTTATTGAAGTTAGGAGATGTGAGCAGGGACCAGGGGTTGTGAAGTCTGTACTCTTGCCAGCTCCTGTTCTAGACTTTTACTAACTTACCCAGGCGAGGGCAAGTGGACCTCAGAAACCATGAGCAGTCATATGTCATAAGTGGGTCAGACCGTTTATGTTATAGAAAATACAGAGGATGCAGAAATCAAATCTTTGGGCAATCCTGCAACCCTCCTCCCCAACACTGAGTAGGTTTCTAGTTGAATTATCCCTGACAATTTTATTGTCCTAGACTGGGTATTTTTTTTTTTTAAGATCTACTTCTTATCATTAGGAACTCTCTTAAGCCCCCTATTGTGTGTACTGAACCAAAGAAAGGGGCTACTGGGGAAGTAAATCTCCCGGAAAAAATCAAATTGTCTTATGGGCTTTCCTCTTTTAAATGGCAAGTCATTTAGGATTATCTACAGTACTGTGTAATAGATAACATCAGTTTCCACATATCAGCCAAATGACAATATATTCTGTTCTTGGCATGTTACTCAGAGGCCAGACAATCAACATCAGTCAGCCAGATAAAAACCAGCTGAAATCATCTGAAGTGTTTATATTCTTTTCAACCTTATTGTCATTTTAACTCAGTTATTAAGTTTGCTCCATGTTTCTACTTTTGTTTTGTATATCAACCTTTTCTAGAAAAGGGCAAGGATGACTCTGGGTCAGATAGACTCAGGGGACTCTAAATATAGTCAAAGTTAGACTATATTTATATTATATATAATACATTATATTAGTAATAATTTTTGTGCTTTTAATGGAAAACATCCCAAAATTAGATAGTTGAAGCTTATTTTGTTCAGCAAATTGATTTTTAAGGAGCACATTTTTCCTAACGTACATGAATTCAAGTGCTTGCTTAGCTTACACTTTAAGGGTGTGATACATTATTAAGCAGGGCAGAAGAACATCTGAAACCTGTTCTAACTACACTGCCTAGTGCAAAGATGGGAAATGAAAGTCAAGGCACATCTTCTAGTCTCAACCCTAACCAGCCCGCAGTGAGCCAGATCGCCATTTCTTTACCTACTCACCAAGTGGTTGTCTAGAACCCAGGGTTGGCCTGATGGTAAACCCTTAACTCTAGACGATCTGTTTGGGTAGGACAGCAGACATTGAAGTGTTAATGGGGCCAAAGGGAAGAGTGTGGTGACCCCCGTGTAGAACAACCCAGATCTATACCATGAAGTACGCGGAAGGCCACAGAGCTCTTTACCTCTCTGAGTTTCATTTTTTCTCCCTTTATATCAATTGTACATGATTCAGAGATTTTTTTTTTTGCTAAGGATTAAAGCTAAAGGTACATATATGTCACAGTGCACATGTATGCAAAGTGTGCTCAGTGCATAGTTTGCCAACAATAGCTAATGCTATTAGTAGTGCTTGCATTCATGGCCACTGAACGGTACATTCTAAAACTGCCTTAGAAATATTGTCTTAAAATTAGTAAGCATGAAACACAATTTAATTATGAGTTTACTTTACTTGCACTCTTCCTCCAAGCCTTTGAACTATTTCTTCTATAATAATGACTTTATTACTTTGTATTTTGTCACCCCAAATAATCCGACTCTAGATACTTCCCATGTTCAGTGTGGGCTGTTCGTGCAATCAGTTATCCCTCAAGCTCTGCATCTGTCTGTTCCACCTCACTCAGCCTTATTCTTCAGCTGTCATGGAAAGTAATATTTATTATGCACTCACCACATCACAACGTGTAACGTATCACAGACACTTCAAACCATAAATCAAATCATAAGACATTATTAGGATCATTTTCCCAGTTCTTTTTTGCTTGTTTGCTTATTTTTGAGATAGTAATTTAACTGTGTTTCCCCTTCCCTTATAGACCTTCTCTCCTCTCCTTTAAATTCATGACCTGTTTTTTACTGTTATTGCATGCACATATGTTTTTGTGTATACATATATATTCCTAAGTATAAGCAATTGAGTCCATATAATGTTACTTCAATGCACGTTTGCAGGGCTGACTGGTGTTGGATAACCAATAGGTGTTCTCTTCCCTGGGAAGGATTGTCTCTTCTGCTCCCAGCTCGACTCAGTTGCCTGTAGTTCTCTGTGTATGTTTGAAGACTCATGGCTTTCCATTGTGCTGTTGGCATGTGTCTTTGTTCAGCTCATATTTGGGCAGTCATGTTGGTGAGACTTCATGGGTGTAGTGTCTGATGTTACTAAGAGACACAATCTCACAATAGACTGCCTTATCTCCTGGCTCATATACTCTTTCTGCACTCTTTTCTGCAATGTTCCCAGAGCCTTATGTGTGGGAGTATTTTGTAGATGTATCCGTTGGAACTGAGGGACACAATTCTTCATTTTGATTGGTCATAGATTTCTGCAGTGGTCTCTGTTGTAAAGAGGAGTTTTCTTGATGGGTGTGTGTGTGTGTTTGTGTGTGTGTGTGTGTGAAGACTGAACTTACCCATGGGAATAAAGACAAATGTTTGTAGATTGTTGTTAGGGATTATGCTGGTTTAGTAAATAAGATTTGTAGACTCTCCTCCAGTAATCATGATTTCACTAGCACTGAGTAGCTAGCAAATTTTCCAATACCAAGAATGGTTTCCCTTACATTGAACAAGTCTTAAATCCAATTAGAGAGCTGTTGCCCTTTGCCTTTAGGCAATGTGAGATCCTTCATGGCATTCCTGAAACTTCAACTTCTCCATGGATTTTCTGCAGTTATCTCAGCTGAAGGATACCTTTCTATCCCATGTGCTCTGAACTTGAGCTTAATTCTATATGCCAGTATTTGCCACATTCTAAATTCCATTCCAGGTTAATAAAAAACAGGTGCTGTGTGGCTTAAATAAGAATGGCCCCCATAAGCTTATAACAGTCCATCCAATAGTTGGTGGAACTGTTTGGGAAGGATTAAGATGTGTGGTCTTGTTGGAGGAGGTGTGCCACTGGGTATGGGTTTTGAGGTTTCAAAAACCTATGCCATCCATTTAGCTGTTTCTGCCTCATGTTTGTGGGTCAGAATGTCATTTCTCAGCTACTGATACACCACCATGTCTGCCTGCCTGGAGCCATGCTTTCTACTGTGATGGTCGTGGACTCTTAACACACTCTGGAAATATGAGCTCCAAATTAATTTATTTCTTTTGTAAGTTCTCTTTTGGTCATGGTGTCTTATCACAGCAATAGAAGAGTAAGTAAGACAAGTGCTTTGTCTGAGCTAGATTGTGTTTGTTTGTTTGCTTGTTTGTTTCCTTAAATGATCAGGGAATTTGCTATGTGTTTTACAGACAATTTAGTAGGTGGCCATGTCATCAAGTGGAATTGCTCTGCACTGTCCATCTGAGCTCTGGGAATTTTTTTTTATCCACAGTAGAGTGTTTTTGATGATAATAGCTTTAAAGGCCACATAAATATATAATTTAAAGGTGACTTGGTGCCTCATAGCATAATAGTATAGCTTTTCTTGTTAATAAGTGACATTCCTGTTGGTGAGTATATACAAGCATCATGGGTGACCTACTGTGTAGCAGATGGTTCTGAGCCTGCCCCATGCCATGAGGTCTCTGAAGACTTATCTAGTTTCAAAAGTCCATTTTGGACAATTGCCTTATTGTTGGTAAGATGGATTATTTTTATATTAGTTACCTTTCTCATTCCAATGACCTGACAAAAGCAGACTAAAGAAAGGTGAGTTTATTTTGGCTCACAGATTGAAGGTACAGTCCACCATTGCAAGGAAATCATGGCTGCAGGAGCATGAGGCAACCAATCACATTGTAGCCACAGTTAAGATATGTGCTGGCCCTGATCTTTCTTCACCATTTAAATCCAGTCCAGATACCCTCAATCAATGGGATGGTACTGCCCACATTCAGAGCAGCTCTTTTCTCAGTTAAACATCTATTAAAACATGCTCAAAGATGCTCCCAGAAGCCTGTTTCCATGGATTTTCTAAATCCCATCAAGTTGACAATGGAGGTGAACTCTCTCATTATCGGCAGCCTATAATCTCCAAGAGGCAGAGATGTTATTTTGATTATTACTAATCCCCAATTCTTAGAGCTGTACCTAGGTGGAGTAAGTGTTCAAGTATAAGGTTGTGATTGACATCAGTTTAAAACTTCTGAGAAGCAGATGGACTCTTAGCAAATAAGCCAAGTGATGACTCCAAAAAAGACAATGGATTGTCTAAAAAATTTCCTTTAACTGGGACCTTTCCCCTGGCATAATTGTTTTTATTTACAAAATATATGTCATTTTTAATTTTGTACTACTGTCAAGTGCACTGCAAACTAGAAGACATCACAGTTGTGTGTTGGGCTGATTCTATTGACTGCTCTTTCAAGTACCTTTCTCTCAGTCCACTACTATCTGCAATCTTCTGGAGCTGGCAACTGAGTGTAAATCCTCATCTCAAGTCTTCACTTCACCACCACCTTCCTCTGGAGTGAGCCCAGCAGCACCGTCTCTGGCTGTGCAACTGACAGAATTCTGAGAGATAACCAAATGCATCAGCCACTTTCCAGGATTTATAAAAATAGGGTCTTGGTCAGGACTTTGTGGGAGCCTGAAATTGCGGGGTCAGGACTTTGTGGGAGCCTGAAATGGTGGGGAAGCTACAAGCCAGGTCAGGAGTGGCTGAATGGAAGGGTGGACAGGTCAGGTGAGGAAAATACCTCCTCTGGGGATTTTGAGTCGCCTGGCTTTCTTTAGATGGAGTCCTATCACAGTGATTAAAATTCTGTTTCCCCAGTGGAACCACCACAGTTATCTGGTCACCAGGATAGGCTTTATCACCTTGTCTCAAGGGCAAGTGGGAGAAACAGTAGATGTTGAACAAATGCAGTTTTAGTCTAACAGCCCCTCTTCTCTTTGTCCTTTGTAAGGGAAAGTTTTGAGAGTGATCCTACATAGAAGGCACACGAACATGTTTCACAAAGTCGTTTGGCAGGAGTTCATTTGAACCACCGGGAGATACGAACTAGCAGATGAATTCCTCTTTTTCTTTCTGATCTACTATGTCCTTCCCTGTTGGATGCACCATTCTCTTTGATGGGATCTTGTGGGGACTATCACAAGGGTTAAAAGAAGTGCAGTAGTGTTCCTACCCAGTCATGGAAGCTTCTCAAGAGTCCTTAATAGCAAATGAGAAATAGCAGTGTTAAAAAGTGAAAATACACCATTAAAAAACCCTCCATTTCTCAGTCAGATGTAGTGGCACACACCTTAATCCCAGCACTTTGAAGGCAGAGGTGGGTGGATCTCTGTGAGTTTGAGGTCAGCCTGGTTTCCATAGTGAATTCCAGGACAGCCAGAGCTATATGGTGACTCAAAAAAACCAAACCAAACCAAACCAAACAAAAACCAACCAACAAACAAAATCTCAGTTTCTCAATCTATGCTGTATGGTAATTTTTCCCAATGGGGACATGTAGAGACTCTCAATACTGTCATCAGGTACATTAAAATAACCCAGACACTTACACTGTGTAATACTTAGTCTGATAAGTAGAAACAAGAAACTATTTCTCATGCTAACAAATACAAATAATGAATTACAGTAAGTTGCCTTTCAAGGCCCAAGATGCCATCATTGAAGTGAAAACCTAATATGCCTTGTATGAGCTAGACAAGGCCCCTATAGATTTCCCAATGATTTTAGCCTTATCAACTCTTTCTGATTTTCCTTGATTTCTCTCTGTGCCCCCGTAAGGACCTCCTGAACATTAACCCAGGCACTATTATGCTTCCATGATGAGCATTGAAAATAATTTCATTTCCCATCTTTCCCTTCCTTTAGTATTGTGTGTGTGTTGCCTTTAACAAAGAAATGTCTCACCATCCTTGGCTCACATATTTCTCTACCCCCACTCCATCTCCTGCCACCTCCTTCACCCTTGGAGCTGGTCACTTCTATCATCTTTCTGTGGTGCTGAATGTATGCAGCTTCTGGGACACTTTGGAATGAAAGGTGATATGAAATTGTAAAGTGTTTTTTTTATCAGAGTTCTGCCAATATGTCTCAATGCTGACACACAACACCTCTTCTATTTCAGTGTTGTGACGGGAATACAGCTGGCCCCGAGCAGGCACTGCACTCAGAGAAGCATGTGAGATTATATTTCATCCTCGTGGGGACCCCAGCTTTAGTGCATCTACCACATTAGATAATTATGTGCAAGATATAGAAAGGAGACCAGTGCTTGTCTACACAGGGAATGCTCTCTGACACTGTCTAAGAACTTGATAAAAATATACAACATCAGGCCCTGACTAAAGCTTTTTGAATAGAAAGAAAATCTACAATTTATCCTTGGGGACTTTTGCACACTGTTAGGATACTAGATGTTTGCTATTTCAGTATGCACTGAATTTCTTCCTATGGTATCCAAGTCTCTTTTCCCTTCCTCAGTCTGGCAGGGCTAGTGATCACAGAGAATTCGCATCTTGTCTATAGAAATAGACATACTATTCTAGTCTTGGTACTTATACTACAAAGATTAGCATGGGGTAGGCAATGGGACCATAGTGGGTCAGTTAGGAGTTTATATTTCTTCACACTCTAGTAGGAGAGTAAGATTTTTCCTTTTGGAGTCACAAACCTGCGAACAGCTGAATATAGAGTTGTCAATGTCTCTTTTCTGGCTAAGTGATGAATAACCATACAGTATGGGGCAAGAAATTAACAATCAAAGAGAAACTGAGGTGAGAGGTAAAGATCTGGCATATCCCCTTAAGAAAGGAAGCCCAGGCCTTTCATGATATAGACAGACATCAGAAAAGGAGGGACACTGTGAGAGGAGAGAGATTGCAAACAGTGGCTCACAGTGCAAGAAAACTAAGGAAATTTCTCCTAGCGTCCCATTCACTGATACTCTGTTGTTTCCTCTTCAAGACAATAAAATCCTATGGAGGTTTTATTGATAGTGTAGTTTCTTTTTCAAGCAACTTGCAGGTTGTAACACTGCACAATGATGTATTTTCCCCACAAGCATTCAGTGTGGCAAACATTTCTATTGTGCTTGAGTAGCTCATCACTGAGCAGAGCATTTGACACAATTGCCTCTTTGAGTAGAGAAATGGAAAGAAATTAAAATTCTTTTTTAAAAATATATTCCTTCTTTTTATTTAATCTATTTTCTACACTTCAGATGTTAGTCTCCTCTCGGCCCACTCTGGGACTGTTCCACATGCCATACCTCCTCCCCGCCCCCCCTGTCTCCACGAAGATGTCCTCCCCACCAGACCTCTGAACTCCCTGGGGCCTCCAGTCTCTTGAGGGTTAGGTGCATCTTCTCTGACTGAACCCAGACCCAGCAGTCCTCTGCTGTCTATGTGTTGGGGGCCTCATATCAGCTGATGTATGCTGCCTGGTTGGTGATCCAGTGTCTGAGAGATCTTGGGGGTCCAGATTAATTGAGACTGCTGGTCCTCCTAAAGGGTTGCTCTCCTCCTCAAACTATTCCAGCCTTTCCCTAATTTAACCACAAGGGTCAGCAGCTTCTGTTCATTGGTTGGGTGCAAATATCTGCATCTGAGTCTTCCAGTTGCTTGTTGGGTCTTTCGGAGGGCAGTCATGATAAGTCTCTTTTTGTGAGCACTCCATAGCCTCTGTAATAGTGTCAGGCCTTGGGCCCTCCTGTTGAGCTGGACCTTCTTTTCCTTGGGCTCCTCTCCATTTCCATCCCTGCAGTTCATTCAGACAGGAACAATTATGGGTCAGAGTTTTGACTGTGGGATGGCAACCCCATCCCTCTCTTGATGATGCAGGTGGGCTCTACAAGTTCCCTCTCCCCAAAGAAATTCAATATGAATGAATGAGGTTTCATAAGATAAAGTTAGCTATGGTAAACTTATAACTGTGCTATCACTTAGGAAATATTTCACTTCTGAAAACTAATTTTCACCTTTTGGAAGTAATAGAGGGTGTTTTGGAAATAAAGAGGCTCAGGTTAAAATAACAATTCTACTGTTTATTCTCCAGATGTTTCAGGTAAACAGTCTATACCTCCTAGCTTTCAGGTTTTCTGTCTGTGAGAAAGGAATAAAATGCCTGCCCTAAGACTCTCAGGAGGATTGCATACAGTATTTTAACAGTACATGGACAAATGTGCTGACGTTTGCAATGTTAGTCAGATAGCATCTCCTGGCCATGCCGGGCACTAATGGGAAAGTGTAAGGATTTATCTGATGTCTGTAGAGTGATATTGTGGTTAATATTCTCAAAGACTGGTGGTTCTCAAATGTAGCCACACTTTAAAAATATTGAAGATATGGTGAAAATTCCCATCTCCAGGCCACTCAGGACCAATTAGTTTATAGTCTCATGGGTCCTTTATAATAGATTTTCAAGCTTCTAGGTGACTACAGTGAGATGACAAGTTTGAAAAACCATACTGTAAACATCCGGTATAAAGTGTGAAGAAAATGTAAGACAGTTACAGCTCTCATCACAAGGACATGCTACCTAGGTGTACTATCTGGTTGTGTGTGTCAACTTGACACAAGCTGGAGTTATCACAGAGAAAGGAGCTTCAGTTGAGAAAATGCCTCCATGAGATCCAGCTGTAAGTCATTTTCTCAATTAGTGATCAAGGGGGGAGGGCCCCTTGTGGGTTGTACCATCTGTGGGTTGGTAGTCTTGGGTTCTATAAGAGAGCAAGCTGAGCAAGCCAGGGGAAGCAAGACAGTAAGAAACATCCCTCCATGGCCTCTGCATCAGCTCCTGCTTCCTGACCTGCTTGAGTTCCAGTCCTGACTTTCTTTAGTGATGAACAGCAGTGTGGAAGTGTAAGCTCAATAAACCCTTTCCTCCCCAACTTGTATCTTGGTGCAGGAATAGAAACCCTGACTAAGACACTAGGTTTAGAAATAAATCATAGGAATTTTGAAGACTTTCTGTTGTTTTGAATTGTTTGAACATTCATCAGGCAGATGTTAAATAAATGCTTACCCCCAAATGTATTTTAGTAAATCATGAAAATTAAAACAACAGTTCTCTAATTGGTCAACACTGCTTGAAATCTTGAGGAAGGAAGTCCTAATGGTCACGATCTTTGAGACATGTGACATCTTTCTCCTTGAAGGGAAAGGTTTAATTAACTCCAAGTTGAAGCTTAGCAGAAACCAGACAACATTCACAGAGGAGAAGTGGGTTTATGATATGATATCCTCTTCATGGAGAAACATGTCAGTTGTCACAAAGGACTGTGGCTTAATGGCAACTTCCTGGGCTTGACCAGGCAGAGAGATTTTCTGTTTCAAGAACAGTGAGAATAGATGCCTTGTTTGCATGTTCCATCCATCACTTTGAATTTTTGCTGTCCCATGATTCACTTTCTAGAATTTCAGTTAGGTATGCTCACCCACAAATTCTCACTCCATTGGTGGCAGATGCTTTTGCAGCTGGACTGAGTCCTAGATACAGTCCTTGCTAAGATTGGTATTTTAGATTTATTTATTTATGTGTATGAGCACTCTATTCACATGTATGCCTGCATGACAGAAGACAGCATCAGACAGAAGGTAGCATCAGATCCTGTTACAGACGGTTGTGAGCCACCATGTGGTTACTGGTAATTGAACTCAGGACCTCTGGAAGAGCAGCCAGTGCTCTTAACTGCTGAGCCATCTCTCCAGCCTCCTAAAATTGGCATTTAAAAAGCATGTCATAGCCAAAAATGTTTTCTAGGCCATCCAACAGTGTCATCTCATTAAAGATGGCATACTGACACACATAAGAGATACACAGCTTTAAGCTCATACCTGCAAAGATATATGGATTGAATAAAATTGAAATTCAGACATATATTAAGAATTATGAGGTACATTATAGATGGGTAGCATGTGAAGCACACATTGATAATTATAGAAAATAACTGATTATTGAACAAAGATGTAATATCTTGAGTAATTGTCAAGTTTACATCATCACTTTGTGTTGAGATTTGCTGAAATGTGGGCATTGATCCCAGGTCAGAGCTAGAAAAGAACCTTTCAGTCCTAATAGGACTTCCTGGCCATGATAGTACAGAAAGGTCAGAGAAAATAGTAGAAATAAATTTTTTTATTTTTATTTTTGGTTTTTCGAGACAGGGTTTCTCTGTGTAACCCTGGCTGTCCTGGAACGTACTCTGTAGATCAGGCTAGCTTCGAACTCAGAAATCCACCTGCCTCTGCCACCCAAGTGCTGGGATTAAAGGCGTGCACCACCACTGCCCAGCAGAAATAAATTCTTAAGAATTTACTTTCTATTGGCATTGAAAAACTGTGGAAAAATCTATGGAAATAAAAAAATTTAGATATCTAATGATTAAACTTCTATTTCCTTAAACATTTATCATTTCTTTATGTTGCCTCTTCCAGACCCTTCTAGTCTATAGCTCCCTATACACTACATGAGTTGTAAATGATACTTGTTCTATCATCTTATTGAATACTTGGATTTATTTTTCCCACCCAGCAGTATGGTGATATCTAGAAATCATTCTCTATGAAAATTTACCTCAATTCCATGATTATTTTCCAAGGTAGTAACTCAATCATCAAAAAATTCTTCTGATGTTAACACACAGCAACATTTATCTACTAGCCCGAAAAGAATTTCTTTCTTTCTTTCTTTCTTTCTTTCTTTCTTTCTTTCTCTCTCTCTCTCTCTCTCTCTCTCTCTCTCTCTCTCTCTCTCTCTTTCTTTCTTTTTCTTCCTTTCATCAGAGAACTGGAGATCCGAGCTATGGCCTTGAACATGCTAAGTACTCTCCCACTGCCTCTCCAGCCCTTCAAAAGAGCCTTCTTAATAGCAGTAAAATTAACTTAAATAATATTTCCAAGACTTAATAAATTATGATTTTTTTAAGGAAATTAGAAATGTGTTTTTAGTACATGCAGAATAGGAATTTCAGTACAGGTTAGTTTTCCAACTGGATTAATTCCTTCTGGTAAGTATAGGTAAATCATAAATGAAATCAAATATAAACTTCTCAGTGTGAACTAAGGGACAAAACACGAGCATTGAGAATATTAATCTTTACTGTGCTCTCCAGCCATGCTTTTTTTGCTTGTTTTGAAATGAAGAACCTTACTTTATGATCCTAATATTTACACTGAAGTGAATTCTGAGTAATGTATTCCTTTGCAGTTTCCCTTGCCAACATTTTTTTTAGATTTTGAAACTATTTCATTGCTGCTTCTCTTGCTGGCTGGATCACTAACGGCCACATTATTTGAAACTGAATGAACAGCTGCAATTTCTGGGCACTTGACTACATTGCACTAACTGACAACTGCTTTGAAAGTTCATCCTGTGCGTGAAAATTTGTATTATTTGCAATGGGCAGGTGTTTATTGCCTTTTGTGGATGAAATTTCCTGTAATAGTGGGATGGAAATTGTAGTTGCCAGAGGAATTAATTGGCATTAATCATGGAATTTGTCACTTACACTAATGCAGCTTCTGTCATTTTATTACATATGAACATGCGAACGATGTTGGAATAGACTGTAACTTTGGTCTTTAAATCAAGAATAACCCATTCACATCATTTAAAAATGAAACATATTATCATAGAGCTCTGAAATAACAGAATCTACTCATTTTGCCATGTAATGTATTGTTGGAATTTCATATTGTTTTAATGTAAATATTTTCGAATATTTTTTTATTTTTATACATATTAAACAATACATATTTTACATTTTAAAAAAAAAAATCCTATTAGTTTGTCCTGGGAATAAACCTCAGTGTTGAACACTCAAAAAAAAAAAAAAAGAAACCTATTATCTCTGCTGTAGTGTAGTCCGGTTTCAGTAGATCTAAAAAATAACAATTTCATAAGGTTTTGTAGAATCCTTGGTTACTTATAATTCAAGTGAGTTTCTTAATGGAATACCTGTGTGTACGTGTGCACATGCACATGTAGTTGAACCTCAAACTCTCAATCCTTTGCCTTAGCCTCCTCAATGCTGGGATTATGTGTGTGCACCACCATTTCTATAGCCTAAGAAACATTTAAAAATGTACTCTGCTCTGGAATTAAAAGCTGTGAAATGCATTGGAACCTTCAGGAAAAATGCAGTATCATTTCAGGTCTTTATTGTATTCATTGACATGACCAAATTGATATCAATTTTCAGGAATAAATGTTGGTATAAGAGTATAAGTTTATTAAAAAGAGAGACAATGTATAACTTTTAAATTTTATTTAGATGTTAGCTGACTGAGGCATTTGTTTATGTACTATTCATCCATTTGAAACAGAGAGCAACCATGAAGCATCTCTTATGTATCAGCTCCACTTTCTTTGTTTTTTTTTAAATTTTTTTTATTTTTCATCTTTTATTTACATTTCAAATGTTTCCACCTTTCCAGATCCCCCTTTGGAACCTCCCCATTCCCTCCACCCTCCCCCTGCCACTATGGGGATATTCTCCCACCCACCCACCCACCTACCCACTCTCGTCTTCCCTCCTAGGCATTCTCCTATACTGGGGCATCTAATACCCTCAGGCTCAAGGGCCTCTCCTCCCTGATGGATAACAAAACCCTCCTCTGCCGCATTTGTGGCCAGCACCATGGGTCCTGTCATGTGTATTCTTTGGTTGGTGGATAAGTCTCCAGGAGTATCGGGGGTCAGGCCAGTTGCCACTGTTGCTGCCTCCCTGGGGATGCAAACTCCCTCAGCTCCTTCAGTTCTTTCTCCAAGTCCTCCATCTGGGACCTCACACTCAGCCCTACTGTTGCTGCGAAGTGACTCTTGGGTATTTCGAACTTTTGGACTAATAACCACTTAACAGTGAATACATACCATGTTCATTCTTTTGTGACTGTGTTACCGCACTCAGGATGATATTTTCAAGTTCCATCCATTTGTCTGAGAATTTCATGAAGTCATTGTTTTTAATAGCTGAGTAGTATTCCATTGTGTAAATGTACCACATTTTCTGTATCCATTCCTCTCTGGAGGGACATCTGGGTTGTTTCCAGCTTCGGGCAATTATAAATATGGCTGCTATGAACATAGTGGAACATGTGTCTTTATTACATGTAGAAGCATCTTCTAGGTATATGCCCAGGAGTGGAATAGCTGGGTCCTCAGGTAGTATTCTGTTCATTTTTCTGAGGGTCTGCCAAACTGATTTCCAGAGAGGTTGTATCAACTTGCATTCCCACCAGCAATGGAGGAGTGTTCCTCTTTCTCCACATCCTCACCAACATCTGCTGTCACCTGAGTTTTTGATCTTAGCCATTCTGACTGGTGTGAGGTGGAATCTCAGGGTTGTTTTGATTTGCATTTCCCTGATGACTAAGGATGTTGAACATTTCTTTAGGTGCTTCTTGGCCATTCGAGTTTCCTCAGTTGAGAATTCTCTGTTTAGCTCTCTTCCCCAATTTTTGATAGGGTTATTTGGATCCCTGGAGTCTAGCTTCTTGAGTTCTTTGTATACATTGGATATTAGCCCTCTATCGGATGTAAGATTGGTAAAGATCTTTTCCCAATCTGTTGGTTGCTGTTTTGTCCTATTTACAGTGTCCTTTGCCTTACAGAAGCTTTGTAATTTTATGAGGTCCCATCTGTCAATTCTTGATCTTAGAGCACAAGCCATTGGTGTTCTGTTCAAGAACATTTCCCCTGTGCCCAAGTGTTCGAGACTCTTCCCCACTTTCTCTTCTATTAGATTCAGTGTATCTGTTTTTATGTGAAGGTCCTTGATCCACTTGGACTTGAGCTTTGTACAGGGAGATAGGAATGGATTAATTCTCAATCTTCTACATGTAGACCGCCAGTTGATCCAACACCATTTGTTGAAGATGCTGTCTTTTTTCCTCTGTATGGTTTTAGCTCCTTTGTCAAAGATCAAGTGACCATAAGTGTGTGGGTTCATTTCTGGGTCTTTGATTCTATTCCATTGATCTACCTGCCTGTCACTGTACCGATACCATACAGTTTTTATCACTACTGCTTCAGCTCCATTTTCAAGGTAGTCAGAAAATATCCTTCTCAACTTATTTGAAATAAATGAAATGTAAACATATACAGTCCAGCACAAAGGCAATGCATACACACACACACACATGTGTGTATACACACACACACACACACACACACACACTTACTTTTATAGTAGCTTTTCAGTTTTTGGCAATATTTTTTGTTTTTACTTGTATGCAGTGTATTATGATCATATGCTTTCTGTGCTGGTTAGTTTTTGTCAACATGACACAAGCTAGAGTCACACAGAAACTAGATAAAAGTCTTTTTAGAAGTAGAATCCTGAGGGTCCTAAGAATATACAGTGAATTGAATTTCAATGGAATAAGAGTAATAAATACTTCAGATTTTTTGATTTTACACAAGAGTTTAATGTGAAAAGGAGATCCTTTCAAAGTATAAAGTCTTAAAAGTCTATGAATAACATCCTTACTAGTTAAGAGTGACTAATTTGCCATGAGAACACTGTAAGTCAGTTAGGAGAGAACCTGATCCCACTTGTTTCTGTCTCTTCTCTTGTGTCTTGGGGTTTTATTACTGTAAAGAGACACCATTACCAAGGCAAATTTATAAAGGGAAACACTTAATTGGGGCTGGTTTATAGTTTCAGAAGTTTAGACTATTATCATCATGGCAGAAAGCATGGCACGGTACAGGTAGCCATGTTGCTGGTGGAGCTGAGAGTACTACTAAATCCTGATCTGCAGGCCACAGAAGAGAAGTGTCCTCCACTGGGTATAGATTGAACATAGGAGACCTCAAGTCCACCAATCCTGATCTGCAG
>JADRCH010000052.1:6481991-6497915 GCA_019843965.1 Rhynchomys soricoides | reverse complement strand
TTGAACATAGGAGACCTCAAGTCCACCAATCCTGATCTGCAGGCCACAGAAGAGAAGTGTCTTCCACTGGGTATAGATTGAACATAGGAGACCTCAAGTCCACCCTCATAGTGACACACTTCCTCCAACAGGGCCACACCTACCCCAACAAGGCCATACATCCTAATAGTGCCACTCCCTATGGGCCTATCACTCACACATGTGTCTATGGGGGCTACCTATTCACACTACCACAGGATATAACTCAGCACCACTCTATTTTCTTCTGAGATTTATAGAAATGTCTCTCCAATAGCCACAAATGTTGAGAACAGAGGAGAGAAATGGCCTTTCCTGGAGGTCTAGGATGTGTAATGTTCTGTTACTCTCAAAACTCCTTCGCCTCACAAAAGGCAAAGGAACAAACAGGGTTCTAGAGCTTCAGAAAGGTAGGGCCAAATTAAAGAAGCAGAATAAACATGGATGTGCAAATATCTCTATAGTTGGGTGTGAGTTCTCTAGTATGTAACCAGAAGTGAAATAGCTGGATTATATGGTTGTAAATTTTTAATCATTTGATAGACCTCCAAGCTGATTTCCAGTGTATTGCTTCTTTATTCATTGTACAGTATAACAAGAAGAAGAGTAGCAGAAGAGCAAGTAGAAGGAGATAAGGAAGGAGTGAAGGTAGGTAATGGATACAAACACATGCATGCGTGCACACACACACACACACACACACACACAATGTTTATCTAGTTCTAATTTTATTATGTTTTTTGATTTGGGGGTAGATAAGTACATAAATTTACTGTGAAGCTTCATAGCTTCTGTTTTAAATGCACAGTCTGCTTACTGTTTATAAGTTATGTCATATAGTTTTGGGGTCTGGATAATGTTGGTGTGTGATATTTTTATTTACAAGTTGTTTTCATTTATAATAACATCAAAAAGGGGAAGCCAACATTGTGAATGCCCTATGAAAACAACACAACAAAGAATTCCATCCTCAGTTCTTATACTTTGTGCCTACAAGGGAAGTAGTACCCTAGCATCCAAAGGATAATGGTTCTGGACTGACCTGTTCTTGACAGTTAACAACCCAGAGGGCCATCAAATCCTTTTTGTGGGTTAGGAGGGCCAGGAGAATATTATTTCCTTCATTGGGCCATACTAATTAATCTTAGTAAAACTACTAAAGTTAATATTATTCATGCTGTTTAAATATTAACAATATCAAGTGCAAGTGGATCAAGGACCTCCACATAAAACCAGATACCTTGAATCTAATAGAAGAGAAAGTGGGTAAAAGCCGTGAACACATGGGCACAGGGGAAAAGTTCCTGAACAGAACATCAACGGCTTATGCTCTAAGATCAAGATTCGACAAATGGGACCTTATAAAATTGCAAAGCTTCTGTAAGGCAAAGGACACTGTCAACAGAACAAAATGCCAACCAACAGATTGGGAAAAGATCTTTACCAATCCTACATCTGATAGAGGGCTAATATACAATATATATAAAGAACTCAAGAAGTTAGACTCCAGAGAACCAAATACCTATTAAAAAATGGGGAAGAGAGCTAAACAGAATTCTCAACTGATGAAACTCGAATGGCCAAGAAGTACCTAAAGAAATGTTCAACATCCTTACTCATCAGGGAAATGCAAATCAAAACAATCCTGAGATTCCAACTCACACCAGTCAGAATTGCTAAGATAAAAATCTCAGGTGACAGCAGATGTTGGTGAGGATGTGGAGAAAGAGAAACACTCCTCCATTGCTGGTGGGATTGCAAGCTGGAACAACCACTCTGGAAATTAGTCTGGAGGTTCCTCAGAAAAATGGACATAATACTACCTGAGGACCCAGCTATACCACTTCTGGGCATAGACCCAAAAGATGCTCCAACATGTAATAAGGACACATGCTCCACTATGTTCATAGCAGCCATATTTATAATAGCCAGAAGCTGGAAACAACTCAGCTGTTCTTCAACAGAGGAATGGATACAGAAAATGTGGTACATTTACACAATGGAAAACCCCTGAGCTGTTAAAAACAATGACTTCATGAAATTTGCAGGCAAATGGATGGGTCTAGAAAATATCATCCCGAGTGAGGTAACTCAGTCACAGAAGAACACACATGGTATATACTCACTGATAAATGGATATTAGGCAAAGAGTGTAGAATACCCACGATACAACTCATGGACCACATGAAGCTCAAGAGGAAGGAAGACCAAAGAGTGGATGCTTCAGTCCTAGTTAGAAGGGGAACAAAATAATCAAGGGAAGTAGAGGGTGGGAGGGACTTGGGAGGAAGAGATGAGGGGGAGAGGAAAAAGAGGGGAAGGATCAGGTATAGGAGGAGATGGAGGAGATGTTCAGAGAGTCTGGAAATTGAACAGAGATGTGTAGCAACGGGGGATGGGAACTGGGGTAGCAACCAGAAAGTCCAAGATGCCAGGAAAGAAAGAGCCTCCCAGGACCCAACAGGGATGACATTAGATGAAATACCCCACAAAGGAGAGGAAGAATCTGTCAAGACCATATCCAGAGGTTAGGCATGCCTCCCCACCCCCAGTTGAGGGATGGGGCCATCCACCCATCTCAAAAATTTTAACCCAGAATTGCTCCTATCTAACGGATATACAGGGACAGAGTCAAGCAGAGACTGAAGAAAAGGCCATCCAGAGACTGCCCCACCTGGGGATCCATCCCACATGCAGACACCAAACCCTACACTATTGCAGATGCCAAGAAGTGCTTGCTGACAGCAGCCTGATACAGCTGTCTCCTGAGAGGTTCTGCCAGATCATGACCAATACAGATGTGGATGTACACAGTCAAATATAGGACTGAGCATGGGGACCACAATGGTGAAGTTTGGGCAAGGACTGTAGGAGCTAAATAGGTTTGCAACCTCATAGGAAGAACAATAATATCAACAAACCAGACCCCCCCAAATCTCCCAGGGACTTAACCACCAACCAAAGAGTACACAGGGGCTACCCATGGCTCCAGCTGGATATGTAGCAGAGGATTACCCTGTCTGGCATCACTGGAAGAGGAGCCCCTTGGTCCTGTAGAGGTTCGATGATCAAGCATAGGGTAACTCTAGGTTACTGAGGCAGAAATGGGTGAGCGGGTGGGGAGCACCCTCATAGAGGCAAGGGGAGGGAGGAGGGGATATGGGGCTTGTGGAGGGGAAACTGGGAAGGGGGATAACATTTGAAATGTAAATAAATAAAATAACCAATAAAGAATGAAAAATAAACATTAACAATAATGTAGTAACACTAATGTTTTAATAGATAATAAAAATAGGACTTTGTTCAAAGAAATGAATCTAGCAATGAAATCAATAGTACAATTCTAATAGTGCTTTTAGTTATTTAGGTAAAATTATTTAAATCATGTGTTTGTTTTTCTGTGTGTATATGAAGGGGGAGAGAGAGAGAGAGAGAAGAGGAGAGGAGAGGAGAGGAGAATGTGTACATACTAGACACTAAAGAACACATGTGGAGGTTGGGGAAATATTTCTGGATTCAGTCTTCTCTTCTACCTCGTTGAGGTAAAACCTCTCTTGCTTTGCCTCTTGCTTCCAGCTGGCTCCCCTGTTTGCTTTCCACCCCATCACAAGGATGCTGTGATTACAGGTGCAATGACATGCACCTGATCTTCTCACATAGGGACCAAACCACGTTGTCAGGCTCTCAGGGCAAGTGTTTTTGCTCACAGAACAATCTCCCTGTCTGTAAAATTGCTTTTTACAAAAGATTCATGCTTTTTAATGTGTATGTGTATGCATATGTGTATATGTACATGTCTGTATGTGCATATGTGTATATGTACATGTATGTATATGCATATGTGTATATGTACATGTATGTATATGCATATGTGTATGTGTATCTGTATGAATATAATATGGTAATGTGGATGTCTGTGGAGTCCAGAAGAAAGGATTAGATCCCCTGGAGTTACAAATGGCTGTGAACAATCTGTTGAGAGGGCTGGGGGCTAAGTGTAGATCGTCTGGAAGAGTAGAAGTGGTCTTACCTTATCTCAGATCCATTTCTCCAGCCCCTTCAATTTTTTAAAAACATTAATGATGTAATTAGGGGTGCATACCTTTAATCCCAGCAATCAGGAGGTAGAGGCAGACATGTCTCTGTGAATTCAAGGCCAGCCTGGTTATCAATGTAGTGAGTTCAGGATAGCCAGAAAGCCAGTAAGATGCTGACTGAAAAATACTTTAAAAAGAAAAGGAATACACATTCTAAAGTTATTTTATGTTCCCGGTTAAAGCTAGGATAGTGAATGCTTCTGTTACCTGAATCTGTTCAGAAGTATGGAGATCTTAAGAACTAATTCTAGCAGAAAGAAAGGCTGGGGTGGGTGTCACTGCAAGAATTAGGAACCAGGGCTCAGCTGTGGAGGCTCTCGAGAGACTCAAGGCCTTGATTTGGTTGGTGTATTTCACCTTTCCAAACATGTACCAAAGCCCCCATTTTCTGAGTTTATTTTAATGAAACTGGGCTTCTTTCTTTGGGTGTGCTGGCAGATAAAAGACATTTAGTAAGTGGGAAACAGCATAAACCAGCTGAGGACAGTCAACCTCACTTAAAAATATTTAAGTTAATAGCTTTGATTTAGAAACATCCCCAGGAACCAAGGAGAAAATGAAAGTCACTTTTCCTTTCCCTCACCATGGGGAAATAACTACCTTATTGGTGTAAAGCACTCACATTTCTTTGTACAGACATATACATCTGCATATATTTAATTTACAAAATAAGACCATACTCTGTATAATAATTATGCAACATTATAAATATCTTTTACACCAAGGGATCTGGTTAGGTGGGCGGGTAGGTTCAATCCTCATGTATGAACATAGCAACAATTAAAAGATTCTTTAAAAAGGGGATTTAGGTACAACTAATGGTTGCATACTACTTTAATGTATATATTTTTGTAGCATGAGATATTTCCTCAGTTCCCTAGCTTTATGTACTTAAACTACACATTTTTAAAAACACTTGTCTGATTTCTTTGCTTAAGGTAAATTTCTCACCTTTAATGGATATTGATGTTTTAAACTGAAGTTTGTTATGAGGGTGTTCTGTGCATTGTGATGTATTTAGCCACACTCACAGTTTCTATCCACTAGATGACAGCTTATCTCACAGTTAAAACAACCAAAAATGTCAACAGATCATGTCCGTAGACTTTTGGGTGGGGTTGAATTTTGGAGATTGAATCAAATTGATAACTATTGATGGAATGAAGCATGAAAGGAGGCATGAATGCCTGTCATATGAAAAGAAGGAAAGTTTGGAAGTAACCAGATTTGGTTTCAGTTCTGGCTCTTCCTAGCTCTGAAAACTGGGTTAAGAGCTAAGATCTTGAGCTCTAGACGGGCATGTGATGGAACCTGAAAAGTATTTGTAGGTCTCCAAATCTGCTTTATCTCATTAGTAGAGTGTGTTCTCTTCATTCTATTTCTATAAGCTCCTAAAAATTGACTCTTTGGAGTGTAGATAACAAAATGAGGTTTGTATTCCATCTATTGATTAGTATAGTAATTGATTGAGGAGCTGCAGTTAGACTGAACATAGTTAAAGGACTCTGAGGCCAGATGACCCATATGAGGATTTCTTAGTTTGTAAATGCAAGAATTGATTCAGTTAGCCTGAAGACATGAAGGGTACAAGAGGTTTCCACCAAGGAGAAGGTGTATAGCAGACAGCACCAGTAAGAATAGGAGACAAAGTAACTACGGGCCTTTGACAGCAGTTTGGGTGTCATTCCTTGTAGGGTATTGTCATTAATGTGATTCACAATGAAGGCTCTGGGTGTCTCAGTTTTGATGTTCTGATGAGAGTGATGCTATTTTCAGGTTGTATCGGATATCTACTTCTGAAGCAGTTGACTCTTTACCAGGTGTCGCTTTATGAAGAACATGGCCTCATATCCTGCGCCTGTTTGTGATAGTAGTTTCTTCCATATTACAGGAATGCTCATTACAATGCAGAAGGTTAAAAGGGAGGTAAAACAACAGGATGTCCTAAGGGAATGTTCCTACTAGGAAGCTCATAAAACTCAGGTAATAAACAGCTCAGAGGTTTCAGGAAGTCCCTGAAACTGACCAGATTGACACCCTCTTCTCCCAGCCTTTATAAGCAGTAAGGACCATTTGGAGACACTCTTCAGACCAGCCAAGCCACGTGAAAGAGACAGAGACCAGCTGAGCTGTCTGGAAAACTATGAGACAAAGCAGAGCTGTCTAGAAAAGGCTCGGAAGATCTAAGCTTCCTAAAAAGGACACTCTCCATCCTGTTGAGTTGCCTGCAGGCTGTGCAATATGCTTCAGGTTTTCAGCTTTCATGGGTGATCACTCATGTTGGAGAGGGCTTTTGGTGATGCAGCTGTCTTTGAGCCATATCTGCTTCTGTAAGTAACCTCTCATCCATATTCCTGTAAGTAAGCACAACAGGGTCATTGTTTCACCAAGTGGGATTTTGGTGGTATTCTTACTTTGGTCTGTCATTGTTTTCCTATCTTGGACATGTAGATATTTGTTTGTATTTTTCTAGGAATATATCAAACAACAATGATTGTGTCGTCTCCTCCAAAGGAGAAAATTTTGGGCTAAATATGTAACCTTGAAGTGTCTACCACAAAGCACATCTCTGAAGATGGATGATGTGGTCTGAGGAAGGTAGGGTAAGGCCATAAACAGATTTGTCCAACGTGTCCATCCATCAGTGTGTGGCTGTACACTACTTCAGGCCATACCCTAGTCTTTTTCAGACATTAGAAGACCCTCAGCATTGCTTATGGTACTGGATAGCAGTACCAAGGGCCTTTGGGGAAATACCAACACATTATTTTGTCCCCAGAGCTGTAAACCATGCCTTATGACCCCACTGGTTTATCACACAGAACATTAGTACTCACTATTATATTTAACCATAATACCTTGATATTTCTTTGTTTGTCTATCATGGCTTCCATAGTGCTATCTCTTACAGGGCCAGGGTTATTATTATTTGTCTTGGTCCCTAAAATGGCACTTGGCAGAAAGCAGAACCTCAATATTTCCTTGACTGAAATGCAGCAGTTTTCTGTTTTGATGATGTATCGCATTAGTCAGTGGCCCCTATCCCAGGAGCTTCCTACACTGATAATAAATAAATTAACAAACTGGGAGCTATTTTGGCCAGCTCTGAGGATAAGCCTGGAGATGCAGCAACATATCATGGCAACCAACTGGATTTAAAAAGCACAATTCTTAGTGTCACCCTGGGGCTTAATTACAGGCATTGTTAGTTTTATTATTGGCATGGTCAATATTAATATGGACTTGTATGCTTTGGGGAGATTTCATTCATGGGAAGTTGTATGAAAGAATGCTACCCAGGTCCAACACAGCTATACAGATGAGGAGCAGCATGTCTTAAGTGTTTGATACCAAGCAGCTTATTCACTGAAGGTGGAAAGCAGTTTACTTTTGGCATATATTTAGGACAGCCTCTGGTTATCTTTGTGATAACCCACTATCACTCTTTTCAGTGATGGATCACTTTTGGGGGGACAGACCAGCCACAGGACAGTATAGTATAGTATAGAGTAGAGTTTATTCAGGGCATGGGGAGGGGAGTTGAGAGGATAGTAAGAGAGAGAAAGAGAGAGAGAGAGAGAGAGAGAGAGAGAGAGAGAGAGAGAAGAGGGGTAGAGGCTGGCCATGAGCACATGGAGAGAAAAGGGGAGGGATAGGGAGAGAGGGAGAGCAGGAGGGAGAGGAGAGAGCTAAAGCAAGAAGGCAAGAGGGAGAGGAGGGGGAGAGCACCCCATTTTATAGTGAGTCAGGCACACCTGGCTGTTGCCAGGTAACTGTGGGTTGGAGCCTAGACAAAATGCTAACACCCATGATACTCACATGTTGAGCTACTGTCTACCTAGGGTAAAGCTGGATCAGAAATAGAGCCATGTGAAAAGCTTAGAGATTCTTCACTCTGTTTATCTACTTTGTGTTTTTTCTAGGCCCTAAGATCTAGGCCCTAAGACTAAGAGTGTATTAACCTTTATTTATTTATTTTTAAAATTTACTTTATGTGCATGCTGTCTTGCCTGGATGTCTATCTGTGTGTCACATGCATACTTGGTGCCTGTGAAGGCCGAAAGAGGATGTTAGATCCCTTGGAAGTAGAGGTATGGTGGGGAGCCATCATGTGTGTGCTGGGAATGGGAACTTCCTTTCTCTGGAAAAGTAACCAGTGCTCTTAACCATGGAGCCATCTCTCCACCTCTGAGCCTGACCATTTTTAACAAAGAGGCCAGAGCTGCAAAATATTTGATGGGATGATGGTTAAAGAGATGTGGTTGTCTTTTATGTGCAAGTTCTCTCGTTGTATAAATTAAGCTCTCTCTTTTGTTCTTTCCTCTCAGCAGCATCACACACTCAGACCTATATTTTTAATATAATACTACTTATCCCTGCCACTGGGTCATACAGTTTCAACTAAGGCAACCACATGGCACTTGGTCCAACTCTGTATGTCCGTCTTTCCCAGAATGCATGTTGTGATGTCTTCAAATTCATGGATGTAGTTTTCACTTAGACCATCTCCTGGTGAATTGTAGTGGGTTTGGCCCAATGCTGCTTGTATTCTAATGTTAATTTGGGTTCCAGGAGTGTCTGCTCAAAGCTTCTGGGAACCTGTTCCCAGTTGGTTCTGATTGGTTAATAAAAGCGCCAACAACCAATAGCTGTTGAGGATTGACAGAGGCAGGTTTTGGATTTTCCCAGGGCTTGGGACTGGAGAGAGGAAGGATTGGGGAGATATGCTGAGCACAGGAAGAATGTGGAGGAGAGGCGAGATGCTATGCCTGAGAAAAGTGCAGAAGAGAGAGGCATGGCCACCATGTGAAGGAGCCAGGAGATTGCGGTCCAGTTGGACAGCCCTCTGGGTCCCGAGCAGCCAAGATAGAACACAGAATTTAGTAAGTAATTACTTGGTGTCTTAGTCAGGGTTTCTATTCCTGCACAAACATCATGACCAAGAAGCAAGTTGGGGAGGAAAGGGTTTATTCAGCTTACATCTCCACGTTGCTGTTTATTATCAAAGGAAGTCAGGACTGGAACTCAAGCAGGTCAGGAAGCAGGAGCTGATGCAGAGGTCATGGAGAGATGTTACTTACTGACTTGCTTCCCCTGGCTTGCTCAGCTTGCTTTCTTATAGAACGCAGGATTACCAGCCCAGGGATGGCACCACCCACAATGGGCCCTCTTCCCTTGATCAAAAATTGAGAAAATGCCTTACAGCTGGATCTCATGGAGGCATTTCCTCACCTGAAGTTCCTTTCTCTGTGATAACTCAAGCTGTGTCAAGTTGACACACAAAACCAGTCAGTACACTCGAGATTAATCTGTGGAGATTAGGCAGTGACCCAGCTATTGAGCTGTTAAGGCATATCAAAATATAAAGGCTGTGTGTGTGTGTGTGTGTTTCATTCAGGAAGGTAAACCATTGAGGTAAGTAGCAAACCCACCGACAAAATTCATTTATTAAATATTTAATTCAACGGTGAATGAATTAAGAAATTGTTCTTAACACTTGCAAGTGAAGATGTGGGGACAGAGGGATAAACTGTGGGACACACTACAGCTTCCTCAATGAGGTGTTTTCTATGCTTTATTTATTTATTGTTTGTTTTGGGGGGGTAGGTTCAAGGAGAGAGGGATGAGGGGACAGGGAGATGAGTGGGACTGGAGTACATGATGTGAAATTCACAAAGAAGCAATTAAAAAAGTCGAAAAAAAGATAATATTGCTTATATTCCTAATTTTTACCCTTTTTACTTTTCTTGTCCTGTCTTTGTATGTGTATGTAGGATCTTGCATGCATGTGCATGTGCTCCTAATCATATTTTCTGCTATATTCTGGACAGGACCCACTTTGACCCCTTGATGTCTTTAAAACTAACAATTCAATCCTATTCTAACCCTCATAGGCACCTTGTTTTAAAGTATTGTGGGGATTTCTGGACCTGACAAATGTTAAATAGTAACACAGAGACTTATTAATGTTTATTATAATTGGCCTTTAGCTGGGAAGATTCTTAGCTAGCTCAATCTAACCTGACTATCCCACGATCTGCCATGTGGCTAGTTCTTTACCTCTTCTCAGTCCAGGAGTTCTGCCGTCCACTTCCTGCCCAGCTATTGGCCGTCAGCTCTTTATTATGCCAATCAGCAAGTGAGGAAGGTGTTTACAAAAATATGAGGCCAGTGATGTTCCGTAAGAATAACGCTACCTAAACCCAGCCAGGACTCAGCTCACCACCTTACAGCAATCAACAACTGAGTGTACAGGCAACCTTCCCAGAGTGCAGCCCCAACTTTACTGTGATCTCCATTAAGCTGTAGATTCAGGCTCTGGTGGATGGAGAGAGGACAGTTCCGTGAGGACTCTGTGTCTACCACACACTTTCTCCCCTCAGCTTGCCTCCCATTTCAATTTCCAACACAGCAGTGAAATGCCAGCAGGGCTATTCTGGCCAAAGAGTCCTCAAGCATGAAGTCTGACCTGGGTTGTACTCTCAGTCAGAAAAGTAAATATTGTGCAACCAGGGTTGGCAATTGTTTTAAGAGCCAGAGAGCGGATGTTTATTTGTGGCTGGGTTTCTTTTGTTTCGCTCATTGGCCACACTATTATAGAGTCAAAGCACTATTATAGAGTCATGAACTACACACATTCAGGTGTGTGTGGATGTGGTCTGGGGCTGAAATCTGAATTTCACACAATTTTTACTTTTCTCAAATAGTATTCTTCCATTTCCCCCAGTCATTTAATGATAGAAAATCACTCCTTTTTGAGAATTACAAATTTGATTAACACTTGTAATTCTTTTCCTAAAATAGTATTTTATTATTATGTCTATTTAAAGTTCAAATTTGACTGGGCATACTGTGTTTTATTCTTCTGTGGCCCTACTCGCTTTGGTTTCTCATTCATAGCTTTCCGATCCCCCATCCCCATAACTATTCAGCTCTTTTGAAATATTTCTTGCCAGGAGAGTGGATGGTCCTGGCATAAGCCTACTGATGCTTTGCCCATCTGGTCTTAAATAATCATTTGATCATCTTCTATAATGAAATTCTCTGGTATGGAAGAAAATATTGAGACACTCAATAATCAGTTTCTTTGCAAAGAGTTGTGACATTAGAGATTGTAGCAGTGATATGTGAAATTAGAATGAAAATGTCTTCAGACATTGTACTATGTGATGCACATTTTTCTTAAATTTTGTTTCTAAGGGGCTAGAGAGACAGTTCAGTTGATAACTGTAAGCATGAGAATCCAAATTCAAGCCCCAGGGCTCATGTACAGAAAGCTGGGCATTAAGGCCCATGCTTGAAATCCCAGCATTAAAAGTGTGACATATGGATTCCTGGGACCAATGAGAGAGCCTTCTCAACAAACAGGATGTATGACTCCTGGAGAACAGCATCCAAACTTGACATTTTGCTTTCATTATACACATGCACACCAGCACATATATGTGCACCTACACAAACATTGTGTCTGTATAGGGTACCTACACTCATGCATTTTTAATATTTGAGTGTTAACTGTTTGCCAAGCAGATTTTGGAAGCTGGCTATGTAATAGTGAATAAACTGGACAGAGTCTTTATACTCAGGAAGATTTTATTCTTGTGGAGGGCATTAAAAAACCAAACTGTTTACTCTGAGTGGTGCAAAAAGGTAATAATAGATAAAGAATGGGTATTTCTGGGGAGAAGGTGGCACTTTACTCTCTTTAGAGAGCTTTATGGGGACAGTGGAGTAGAGGCCAGCAGAACCCAGGAAGCCTAAGAGGGAAGCAACATCTCTGCTGGTGTGGGGACAGAGTGAGCAATGGGAGCAGTAGGATCTGAATCATGGAGGATAATATTAATGAGTCTTCTCTATTTTTTTAAAAATATATTTTTATGTGTGTGTACATACTTAGGTGAGTACCTTTATTGTTTCCTCTCTTAGTCCTTATGGTGTAACACATGATTGATGGACTTTGTACCATTTTTAAAGTGTGAGCTTACATAATAATGTTGATATTACATAATATCAGAAGAGTAAGCCTCATTAACACTTTTTTCTCCTAGTTATGAGAGGTAATTAGCCTATTTTGGTTGTTCACAAGGCATGTTGTGCAGAATTATGACCTTGTTATTCTGTTTATTTAGAGATTAAGTATGGTCTAAGGAGATGCATTTGGGTGCCAGTTTGACAAAAGCTTGATTAAGCTTGATTGTCAATTTGACTGAATTGAGACACCCTTAAGAAATTGGTCACGCTTATCTGTGGGGTGTTCCCAGAGGCTGGTTGATGGGTCAGCCAACTGTGTAGAAAATATCCACTCTGACTATTGACTCTACCACTTGTTCCATCTTGAGGGGCTGGGCACATGGAAGAATGGGACTTTGTACACAAGCACACTCATCCCTTTTTGGGTTAGTGTTAATTTGCTGCTGCTGTTGTCTGTAGACATCAGACTTCAGAGTCTTCAGTCTTTGAACATAAACTTTCTGGGGCAGAGTAACTTTTCCTGATAGTTCTGCTAGGCCTTCAGCTTTTGGATGGGCCTACATCTTTGGTTCTTTGTATTCTGAATCTCCCAGCTTCCTTATGGCTTTCTAACTATTGCAAGACTATGTAGCTTCTGACTATTTAAGTCAATAGAATAAATCCTTTTTTGCAATTATGTATGCATTTTGTTGATTCTATTACTCAAGATCTCTGGCTAACTGAAACGGTGACAGGGTGGAGGAGGTGGGGGATATAGTATGTAGATTGAGTAGTGCCTTGTAAGGTTGACTTTTAGTTTGCTGAAGCAGAGTTCAATTTGGGGATTTTGAAACACTCCAGTGTTGGGTGCCTTCCTAAAAGATTACAGGGAGCAAGGGCAGAGGCGGGAGACCAGTTGTAGGGCTACTGAATAATCCAGGTGAGAGATAATGCTGCCTTGGGGCAGCCCAGCTGTGGTAAAGACAGTGTGAAGTCATCCTGGCAGTGTGGGACTCAGAATTGGCCAGGTCTGCAGACAGACTTCACTTCAGATGTGAAAAAAAGAGACAAGAAGATAACTTCCAGATTTTTGGCCTGAACAACTGAAAGGATGGATCTCTTATTAACCGAGAAGTGGGAGGAGATGATTTGGGAAGGAGAACCAGGAGTTTGGGCTGGAAAGAGATAAGTGTGAAATGCGTATTAGGCCTTTAAATGGAGATGTCAAATAGGCATGGAGATATATGAGTCTGCAGTCCAGAGTTGCTGTCCACACTCCCAGATAGAAATGTAGAATCATTGTGTGTAGACGAGGTTGAAATCCAAGTTACGCAGTGAGCTCATCACAGGGAGTGAGTATAGCCAGAGGAAAGATGAAGTCGAGAGTCGTGTTTCATGGGGGTTGGTTGAAATGGCTCGACAGCTTCTACATTAATCATAACCACAGTATAATTAATATTTGGAATATTCACATTATGAAAACACTAACTGGTTTATGGTAGAAACCTAGACATCACATAGAATCATGAAGGGTCAGATATATCTTTTCTGGAAATAAAAAAAAACTTGTTTAAAATCCACTTCATTTCCTCCATGGGAACAGCTAGACTGACTGGTAGTGTAAACATTGGCTGGGCTCACTGTTTTTTTTTTTTTTTTTTTTTTTTTTGTAGTGTATAGAAAAGCTTGACTTTTGGTAAGTGAAATAGTTTAGCAGAATGAAGGAAGTACTTTTGGCTCAATTGATTCTTTCCTAGTTATGTCTTACAAAATACATGCATTGCCAAGTTGAAGAAGTGGCATCTTGCTGTAATTATTTTACTAAATACACATAACACATATCTTCTGTATTATCCACACTATCTCTGTTCTTAAGTATCTTAAGGATTTCTTGATTGACTCCCTTGGGCCTCAAGATGTAGAGCTCTCATCTCCTTCTCCAACATGGCACCATGCTTCCTACCATGACAATAGTGGACTAAACCTCTGAAATTGTAAGCCAGTCTTGATTAATGTTTTTCTTTATGAGTTTACATGGTCATGGTGTCACTTCACAGCAATAGAAACCTTAAGACAGTAAGATACACATAAGAAACACTAAAATAATAATTCTCTCAAATAGACTTTTGATCTTCCTTTCAAAAGGAAGTTGAAGGAGCTACTTTATATTAGGTCTAGTTTATATTAGATCTAGTAAGAAATGACTGGTTCTTTCAAGCAGTGAAATTATTCCATATCAGGAAAGATATTAACAACTCAAAGGTCAGAGTAGGGCTGGGGAGGTGACCCAGTGGATAACATGCTTTCAACATACATGTGAAGACAGTATGCATTTTTAAACCCCTATGGTGAGATGGGAACCAAAGACAGGCACTCCCTTGAAGCTTCAGGACAAGGTAGCCTATCATATATAGCTAAAGGCAAACAACAAAGAAAATGTGCCTGAAACAAGATGGAAGGACCCAAGGCACTGGTAACATGGCACAATTGTACTTCTAACATACACATATGTGTGCATATACATCATGCTCAAATTCACACACATATTGTGTACACATATATAAGCACAAAAATTGTCAAAATAATGTTCCTTTTTCAAGGCATAAGGAATCACTTTAACTGAATTTGGAGCTTGAAACACATGTGGAGGAGGCTGGAGTAAAAATATGCAGTAGAAAAAGAGATGGACACTTGGCAGTTAGATACATCAATTGGCTTTACACAAAGGGTCTGAGGACTGTGTCTCTGCATAGAGTAAGCATTTGACAAGACATTAGCTTCATAAATGACTGGGGAAGATAGCCACACTTATCCCTTTCCCCTTGTCTCCTGTCTTCATGTCCCTCTTCAATGTCTCTCCTAATTGACCAAGGCTGGTCTGAGTAGCAGCCAGATATAAGTGCTGACTTCTAGTGGTGGCTCAGACACGGGTTCAGTATCTGTGTTCCTGGCTAGCACCTGAACCAACCTTCAGGAAAGACTTAGTGATCTATTTGACTAAGAGTCTCCTAAATGTGAAGCCTACAGAATCTGTTAATGAAAGAATACATAGTATTTCTAGCCAATACCCTTTGGTGTGATTGGTTATGCACCAATAAACCTACTTCAATAAGTAAATGAGCAAAATAGCAGCTCACAAGACAGACCTCATATGCACTTCTTAAGAGTGCATATGTAAGGAGGTATATGAGTATTTTTTCTCAGAATAAATAGATATTATAAGGAGCTGTTATAGGAGTGTTTTATACATAGTTATAGAATATGAATTAGATGGATACATTTTTCTGAAACCCTGTGAAAAAGAAAAAAAAACTAAAGCAGAAGAATAAAAAATAACTCTGATGACCAGTCCTCCAGGTTGCCCGGATGTTGTGAGGTGAGAAAAGAAGCCTAAAAGCATGAAAGCTACACAAAAGCCAAGTCATTTCTTGTCTCTCATCAAGACAGACAGCATCTCTGTCAACAGCTGCAGAATGCAGGACCCATTATGTTTCAGCTTTAGTGAGTGGTACACTTCCTAACCAGGAGTAGCCATCAAAAATCAAATCAGGCAGCTTCTTTAGCCTGAGTGTGACTTGAGGCTAAGCATAAGGCTGGTGCTCACCACCCAAGGCTAGACACCTTGGGCTACCTCTGGCTACACAGGACCTACCAAGCTATTTATCTGATAAATGGGATATTTGACACTTGAAAATAGATAGCATTGGAGACTAGATTCAATGTCCTCTTTGATGAATTCCACAGTCCATTTTAATGTTTAAATCTTATAGGCTTTCTTTACCTTAAGAAAGTTTAACAATATCCATCAAATGAAGGTAAAGGGCATATCTTACTATAAAGTGGTTTGGTTATGTTCAAT
>JADRCH010000052.1:6454106-6481981 GCA_019843965.1 Rhynchomys soricoides | reverse complement strand
GTGCTTCTGAGACTCAAAGCCCACCCCCAGTGACACACTTCCTCCAACAAAGCCACACCTACTCCAACAAGGCCACACCTCCTACTAGTGCTTCTTCTTGTGGACCTATGGGCACCATTTTTATTCAAACAAATACACATACTAACAACCTTAAGTAGTAGATAAGATATGTTCTTATTTTAAGAGTAAGAATAATCGGTTAACTCAAAAGTGTTGATTACTTACCCTAAGCAGGTTCTGTTTCAGATGCTTGTCGTGGAACAGTAAAGATATTGGACAGAAAGGAGAGAAAGATAATAAAATGATAACATACTAGAAAACAAGAATTGATAAACAAACAATAGCAGTATATTATATGGTAGCATGCACCATAGAAAAGGGGAAAACTCAAGAGCAGTGTGACATGGTTTTGAGGGCATTGGGTGGGGCAGGTTGCAATCCTAAGCAGTTGGATAAACTAGGCCTGACTGAGAAGGCAATATTTAAGGATGACTTGTTAGGTTGGGTAAGGGAAGGAAGAAAGACATGGTGTGGGAGTGAATAATAGCAAAAGCTTATCTGGTAGGACTAATGTGTTAGTGTCTATAGAAAATTTGCTGGGCATAAGCAGCGGAGTGAATGAGCTGTGGGTAGGGCAAGGAATGTGTACTATGTGGTTGTTAATTATTACAAGGTATAGGATGGTGGCCATGGAAGAGCGGTCAGAGGGAGGAAAGGGAATGGGGAGAACTCCCAAGGCTTTGGTGGAGAGAACTTTGGAATTACAGGCAACGTTGTCTATGACCAATTCAGAGAGGGGACTGGAAGAAGTCCACAAAGCAGCAACAAGGATCTAGGTAGATAGATTCTTGATTCCTAGATTTAGCATCACAAGACACAAGCTATGCTCTGGTGTGGAGATGGCTAAGAAAAGATTCCTTTAGGAATGTCAGCTTCCTGTCAATGCAAGAAGAGACTCCTGCAGTTCAGATGAAGGCCAGACACTGGAATTTTAAGGCAAGGGATAGGAATGGTAGCATGTGTGGAAAGCTAATAGAAGGAGACAGAGCAGATTAAGAACTGAAAGGGATTGTAGCAGTTGAGTTGCCACTGGGAACTGAGGTGCTAGACGTGCTGCGGTGTACAGGGATGGCTAATGTGAGTGTTGGCATGGCCAGGACAGAGGCGAGGAGAGGCTGGTTGTTGCTGGGAAGAAGGGAGGTTCTAAGGAGGGTTTAGTCCTCACAATTGCACGATACCAGTGAAGTCTACTGCCCTTGTGGATTCCCAGGCTTCACGGTGAACACCCCTTTCTGTGCAGTTTATCTGTGTGTGGTTGTAGTCCAGGAATTCTTAGGGTTGTAGAATCTTGGCCTGAACTTGACCTACTGACTTGGAACTATTTTCTAGTGGTCTTCAGGTACATGGCAGCAGGAGAAAGTGCTCAGTGCATGCATTTTGTAGCCTTGGAAGACTACATTTTTTTTTTTTTTTAGTGTTTTTTTTCCCCTAACATTTCAGGGAATAAAAATTGAGGTATAATATTGGTGGGTGAAAATTTCAGAAATTTTCAAAACTTCTCAGAATTTTCCAAAATCGGGATAGACAAGATGGCCTAGCAGGTAAGGGTGCTTATCACCAAGCCTAACAGCCTGAGGTTCAATGCTGGGGACTCACATAGTGGAGAGAGAATGGACGCATACATTGTCTTTCATCCTTCACCTACATGCAATGACACTCAAGTGTGTATTCACAATCAATCAATAAATATATAAATGTAAAATAAAATTAGAGATGTTTCCAAAATTCGGGCATGCAAAAATTTGAAGGAGGAGAAGTACCAAGAAGAAAATTGCTTGTCTTGTTTAGTTACCTGGCAGATGGTTATCCGGTAGAGTCAGTCATTGTCCAAAGCTTTTGGGCTGTGTGAAGAGAAACCCCTACGGTTTGATGTCTTTGATGCTCAGTTTTCTGATTCTTAAGCAAGCTATAACTAGAGGACAAGAAAGGGGAGGGGTAAATTGAGTATTTATTTTCTTCAGCTATTATTAACCTAAGCTAGGGTGCTTGTACCAAAGAAAGGAATTACTTGTATTTATTCTTGTGGATAAATTGCTAGCAATAAATTATGAGAGGGGGAAAAATAACCATGTGGGATAATTGACTGAAAAACAAATGTCACTGAGAGTAAACAGAATAGATTCCACAAAACCTATTTGCAAAAATGTCAGAGGAGTTGAGTTGTTTTCCTTCACAATATTTGTGCTGGTATAAAGGGACTGCAGTTTAATTAAATGTCTCCGCAGAGACTAGGCACTCCACTGGATGTCACTTTGAGATTTTGCTAAAGGAAGGACTGCATTGTGATTAAGTGAGGCAACATCTTGTCCATGGCAACAGAGAGGAGATCCTTCTGCAGTGACAGGAAGCAAGAAACACCTGCCATCTAGCAGGACCTGGGAGGTGGGATAGCTATGTGACCTTGAGTACCTTCCATGGACATCTAGCATCAGAGCATTAGACACCTGCTTTGTGTTGTAATTTGTCTCAAGGCCAGTCTTAAATGTTTTCCAGCCCCCCGAATCCCCTCTTCTCTTATAGATTATCCTGGGACACACACATAGACATACAGACACACAAACACACAGTCACAAACACACACACACACATATACAAACATATACACACACACACACTGAAGTATAGCAAAACAAAAGGGCATCTAGGAGATTTTAAAAACCAGAAGGAGTCATCAGAAAATAAACATTATTCTAGAGAAAGATATTTGAACAAGTAATATACGTGTCTGCAGTTCTAAGTCTTCAGATTTTTTTTTCTGAAGTCTCAGTATTTTTGTTTGGCTTATAGTGCAGGTAATTCTGATTTTTTATGAGTTTGGTTGTTTTGTCTGAGAATGACAACAGAGTCAGAACTTTTTGTATGTATCATATTCTTTTTCTGGACAACCAAAGATTTTTGGAAACAATGTTAAACCAAGTACTCAGTATTTTTTTTTTTTTTAAATTTCAAGCATTAAATTTAGATTACTATAGAATAAGACAGAAAAAGAGGTTAAAATTATTATTTCAAGTTTTTTTTTTTTCAAAACTGATAATACCACAAGAAGGTAGTGGGTGATAGGGTGATGGCTCAGTGTTGAACTGTTCTTTGGGGGAGCATGAGGACCTGAGTTTGGATTCCAAGTACCTATAAAAAGCTGGGTGGGTATGGTGGTTCATGTCTATGACCTTAGTGCTGTGGTTAAAGAGACACAGGAGCCTGGTAGCTCACTGGGCAGGCAGCCTAGTGGAAATGGTACACTCCAGGTTCAGTGAGAGGCTTTGTCTCTAAAATTATGTGGATAAAGATTCAGAAACATACAAAATTAGTCTCTGGCTCCCACCTACCCATGTATAGACAAGAGTACCCTGTATACACGTATGTACACATGTGCATAAACCACACACATTCATTTAATACAAAGACATACACTACACACATTCATATGAACATATCACAAACATACATGTGAACACACATACACACATACCACAAACAAATTATACACATGAATACTGTGAAAGTAATTTTTTGTTATCTGTGTGATCCATCTTTTATACAGAAGAACTAGAGTAGACTTGAACACAATGACATGATTATGGGCTATACTTTTTCTTTTTGTGGTTCTGAAAAATAAACCTAGAAACTCACACATGATGGATAAGCTCTTGAGGGCTGAGCTATACTCTCAAGAATGAGCTGTTGTCTGTAAAACAACCACACAGTCTTCCTGGTTAAGTTATCACATGGTCATTTCTAGACAAGTGTGAAGTTGTCTTTTCCTTTGTTGAAAAATAAATCCAAACCAAGAAGGAAAGCTCTATGGTATGTCCATTCAGCTCCCCCCACCAAGAAACAACTGCATCTAAAATATTCAGAAAATAAAGAAATCAAAGACAAAAGTATAATGCAGAGAGTAAGTCTGAACTCTCTGGATAGCTCATCAGAATTTGATTTTGCAGATCAAAAGCAGTCTTTTATTTACATTACCCTAGGTTCCCTTTTGATTTTCCCATGAATCAGCATCCCATGACCCCAGCTCCTTGATTCTTAGAAAAAGACAGCAAGCACTTTTTTTTTTTTTAAACTGCAAATGAATTCAGAGATCTCACTGCCTTTGTAAGCACAGACAATGAGCTAGCTAGGTGGGATCTTGTTCTGAGATCATCATTTCCACCACAGCCTGGGCCCAAGCTAGCTCTGTCTCAGGTTGACCTTGAAGTAAGGCATCTGCCTGCCTTTGTTATCTTTCTGATAAGCTGGCTCATAGTGCAGCTGCCTCTGTTCTTTTAGGTTCTTGAAGCCCCTCATATAATTCATATTGCATCCTTATATTTCACATAGTTGAGAAATTATATATTTTTTGAACTCATGTCTTTAGAGTTCTTTCAGAGCTTCGAGAGCTGTCCAGAAGGTCTCCGCATTTACAATTTTGTTTAACTATTGACACACCCTTGAGGGAACAAATCTGGCGAGGTGGAGAGTGAAGTCCCATGTGTCTGTCCTGGATCCTGTGGCACTGGGAGGGAGGTGACACTCCTGAATTGGCCTAACGTCCTTGGGCGTGGGCTATGTGAAGCTGCCAGGACACCGCCTGTGGGTGGGGGCCATTCCTGGGGAACTCGTGGCAGCCTCCGTGGGTTCTCTAGCCCTGGGCACCGCAGACACCGCTGGGTGCCACAGAAGGAGCTCGGCTGGTGTCCTGTCACAGGACCCGGTTGGTGGCTTGGGCGCCTTGGGTGAATGGGTGCCATCTGGAAGCACTGAGATGCCCTCGGAGAGAGATTAGACATGTGGCTCCTTAATCGAAGGCCAGACCACTCACTTTCCACGGCGGATCAAGATGAATAGAGACAGTCCATAATTCTAAGACGGTCATTGGCACTGTGTTGAGTGGCATGGATAAGATTGTTGACCTCCAGGAGGGGAGATGTAGAAAAAGTAACTGGGAAGGGGTGTGGTTAAGTCTCTAGGTGTCTCATTAACATGGGGATGGCTTGGGGTTGTGTGGCCACGCCTCTACCTGTGGCGGGGCTTGGGGGTGGGTCAGGGGTCTGACAACAGGTACTTCCCATTGGCTTGGTCTGAGAGTTTAAGAATACCTTATCTGCATGTGGGAGGCCTTGGTGTTGCTCCTACTTGACAGACCTCACGTGACAGATCTCTCTACAAGGGGCTGTGAAGGTTGAAGCTACTTGACAGAAGCCAAGGGCTCCCGGGAGCATTGGCAAAATGCTTTCTGATCCCTTGTAGGGTAAACCCTACTGGGTCATCTGGAGTTAAGCCTGTGCTCGACTAAGGGCCAGGCTGCCTGTCAGTCTACCACCCCACACACCCTTGCCTCCTGAACTCATACTGTTTTTATTTATCATGGAGTCATTAATCTTGGCAGGGGAGACTATTTCCTAAAGGAGGAATATGAAGAAAATACACGCACACATTCTCTCTCTCTCTCTCTCTCTCTCTCTCTCTCTCTCTCTCTCTCTCACACACACACACACACACACACTGTTACTCTGTTGCAGGGTTATGTCATTCTGGAATGATATCATTCTGTCCCTTGCATGGCCAAGCCAGACTTGGCACCTGCCTACAAAGAAGTCAGGGACAAAAACAGAGCAGAGACTAGGGAATAGCCAACCATTGACTGACCCAACTTGAGACCCATGCCATGGGCAAGCACCAGTTCCTGACACTATTAATGATACTCTGTTGTGCTTGCAGACAGGGGCCTAGTATACATGTCCTCTGAGAGGCTCCAGTCAGCAGCCAACTGAAACAGATGCTGATTCCCACAGCCAAACATGAGATGGAGCTTGGGGAGTCTTGTGGAAGAGTTGGGGGAAGGATTGAGGGACCCATAGGGCATAGGAACGCCACAGGAACACCAACAGAGTCAACCAACCTGGATCTTTGGGGCCTCCCAGAGAAAGAACCACCAACCAAAGAGCGTGGGCTGCCCTGCACATATGTGGCAAATGTGCAGCTTGGTCTTCATGCGTGTTCCCAACAGCTGAAATGGGGCTGTCCCTGACTCTGATGCCTGCCTGTGTATCCTGATTCTCTTACTTGGTTGCCTTGTCTGATGACCTCAATAGGAGAGGATGTGCCAAGTCCTGCTGTAACTTGATGTTCCAGGGTGGGTTGGTACTCCGTAGGGTCCTCCCCATTCTCAGAGAAGAAGGAGAGGGGATGTTGTGAGGAGGGGCTGTGTGAGGAGGAACTGGGAAGATGGGGGCTGCAATTAGGATGTAAAGTGAATAAATAATAATAGAACAAAGAAAAATAAAGCCATTATTATTGCAGGTACCAAATGAATGAATTCCCTTATTCAGGCTAATTGGGTCCATTCTGGGTTTCTTTAACGTGACATCCTATTTTACCTTGCACTGCCATGAGAAACAAGGGGCCACTAACTCACTGAGACAGGGAATAAATGAACATGTCTCCCACTGCTGCTGAAAGTGTTGAGGTTTGGTCTGTTGCTATATATTGTAATGCTAAGTGTAATGCTAGGTGCCCAAGACCTGGTTGTTCCAGAGACAAGAGAGTCCTCAGGTAGACCTGAGTGACACTATGTGACATTGCCCCCAAGTTACTTCTGATTGGTAAATAAAGATGCCAACAGTCAATAGTTGGGCAGAAGAGACATAGGCATGGTTTAAGATTCCCATGCTTGGGGTTAGAGGGGAACCAAGAGGGAGGGAGGAAGGTGAAAGGAGGAGGAGGAGGCCACCATGAGTTAGGTGAGTCATACAATGATGGCCATGTGGGTTGGCTAACTGGAGTTAAGAGCAGCCCAGACAACACATGGCAAGTTATATAATGGGATTATTGGCTGGGAAATAGACACAGTGTCACAGAGGATAGATATCTTCCCAGCTCTTGTGCTGATTAAGCCTTATTATAAAGATTGTGTGTGTGTTTTATCTAGGAACTAAATGGTCAGAGGCGAGGTAGAAACCCTGGATTGGGATTAAATACTTTCTATAACAAGAGAATACAAATGAATAGTTCACTGTGTTCCCTCCCAACCAGCACAGCTGCTGTTCCTATGTGCCTGCGTCTTGTGTCTCTTTCATTCCCGTAGAAACAATTTTCTCTAGTCAAAGTGTTTTACCTCTCAGTACTCTCTGAGCAGGGAGAATGTGGAAGGATGCTTCCATTCTGACTGTGGTTATGGAGATGGCAAGCGAGGGACTTAAGTATTGAAACAAACCCCTGACACTCAGTGAGTCTATTTTATTTAGTGCTCCCTAGTTAACTAGAAACAGCTATTCTTATTGTACAAGGAACTGTGTATTTTTTGGCCCTTGTGTCTCCTTTATTTTGCCTACTGATAACCCACAAACATGGAAACATGTTTTTCTTTGACAGTTAAGTTCAACAGAAGACTAGGCCCAGTGGCCTGTCATTGAGCGATAGTGGTGGTGGAGGTTTTTGTGAGTAAGTGTTGTGGTAAGAGGAAGCTCTTAATCTGTATGTAGTTCAATTGTTGACTTAAAGGAAGATATTTAAATGACTAGTATTTTTTTTTTAAAAAAGAAAATTAGTCTAAAATATTTTAGAGAAAATAATTTAAATATTTTCTATAATTCATTTGAAGACAGACCAGGAATGATAGGGGCTTTGGGAAAATGGTGATAGTGGAAAGAGGTCAGGGGTCATGCAGAAGGTCAGAGGTGACTTCACCCTTTATCACATCTGTCTAAACCCATTCAAAAATTCCTTCTTGCTTGCTAAGTAATGCGGATTCACATTCAAAGTTTAAGAATTGCTTTGAAGTAAAAAAGAATTTCCAAAGAAATCCTGGATGTTTCTCCTATCCATAAATAAATGGAGAGAGTTTTGAAGTTTTCTTTTGGGAGCAAGTGGCTGTCTTTTTTGCATACATTTATTTGCTTGCTCTTCCCCTCAGTATGCACAAGGGATTGAAAATACAATGATGAAACAAACCTGACTCTTGCTTTCATGAGACACACAGGAGACAACAGTGCACTAACAGTCTGAGAATATCACCATACATTAGAAAAATGGGCTCTAAGCCAGTTTTGCTCAACCTTTATCTAATCTCAAGACAGTGATAAGAATTGAAATGGGCTTTGAGAAAATCTGCAGAGAATTTGTGATGATAATAACAAAGTGCAGAGTAGCAAGGAAGGAACCCATATTTAATTTGCATAAAATGTAAATACACAATTTGCATAAATATCTAAAAATTTGAGACACTCCAGTAAGGCTTTTGATTATGATCTATTCAAATTGTTTGTAATGATCTCTGGCCAGAGAGTGCTTCAACGGATAACCCACAACCATCTTAGAAAATTTTTATAATTTAAATTTTATAAATGTTGAAAATTTTAGGAATCATAAAACTTAAAATTTTCTCTTCCTAACAGCCAAGTACAAAACTATCTTGTGATAATGTAAACAGACATAAAATTGTTGAACCAGAATTTGTCACATCAAGTATGCAATCCATAGAAATTCATAAGCAGTCACTGGAGTCACCTGCTCCTCACTCATACACTGCTAAAAAGGCTAATACATTATATCAAAAAGAAGCATCATGCAAAAATGCTGGTTGGGGGCTGCTGCTGGGCTGGGTGCCCTCTGGGCTCCAGCCAGTCCTTTGCAGCTGTGACTTCCTTTATTCTATGGTCACCTAGAACATGACAGGAGAGTTGTAATCTGCTACTGGCCAGTGAAACAGATGTTCACATAATGTGACACAGGGGGCTGTGGCTCATAGGCCACAGTAGAGCTAGATACCTCTTGGTTTTTGCTGCTGGGTAGGGAGCCTGGAATACACCATCCATCTTTACCCAGCTGGAGTATTCCTTGAAGAGCTCTGGCCAAAGCTATTTATTGCAGATGCTTGATGTGCACTCCAGATTCTCTGATCTAAGAGGTGCTGGTAACATAGTCATGGCACTCCATTGCTTAGTTGTAGCACATGAGTTGGGCGCTTGGAGCCCAGTGCATTCTTTTTATCAGTATAATTTTATTTTTGTGTGTATGTATGATTGGAGAGTATGAGCATGTTAAGGGCACGGGTGACAAGTGGTGTGGGCAGCCTTGGGTGTCAGTGCTCATTTTTTCACCAGAACGAGTCTTTACTGATACAGGAAGCAATCCTCATAAACAAATGTTGCTTTGTGGGGTTGCTAAGAACCCCCCTCCGCCAGTAATTTGTTGTGTGAATAGACAAATTTGTTTTTACAAAATAGAGAGTTTTTCCTTCTTGTAAGTACTTAGGCACACAAAGGAAGCCCAGGTTTAACCCAAACTTCAGCAACTTTCTCTGAAATACAGCCATTTACCTCACAATTCTCAGAAAGAAATGGCAGGTTCTGTCTCTCCCTCTTTCCTTTTCTCTCCCTCCCATTTCTAACTAACCAGGACACTCAGTGTTTCAACCACAAAGACGCTTCAGTAAAAGCTGACACCAGGTCATTGGTTGGCCACCAAGATCTGAGAAAGTCTTTCAGGCCACGATGAGTAAAAATATAATTGTGTTGCAGTAAATCTCCAACCCAAATAAGCCCGGGCAAAGAAAACACAACTCAATGTACAGGAACACAAGCTGCACCTAGATTGGGCAGGTCCACCACCACACTACTACACTCCCCAGCCAGGAGACCCCTGATAACTTGTGGCTTCTCCAGGCCACGTGCTTCTACTCCAAGAGTGTTTTATTTAATTGACAAAAATGATGGGCTGGGTGTTGGTCTATCTTGTATTTTATAAATTATAAAATGGTAATAGTTGTACTCAGTTTATATCTAAGATAAATGGACAGAAAGGGGGAAGTGTTGTGGATGGCCCTGATGCTGTCTGTATTTTGATGTTAATTCTGCTTTCCCAGGAGAGCTTGTCTGGAATGAATCAGGTGACTTCTTGTGAACCTTCCCCAAAGGAATGAAGGAACCAATCAATGGGCAAGTAGGTGGGACTTCCAGGTTGGACAGGGAAGAGAGGAAGCAGGAGAGAGGTAGGGGCTTTTGGTCGGGGAGAGCGAGAGGACCAGATGTAGCTACTAGTGTCTCCCAGGGTTAGATGGCGAATCCGCCAGGATTCTCTACCAGCGGATTTAGATTTAATATGGCTTACCACATTAGGATTCGAGTTGACGTGCCCGGTGACTGAGTTACCATTGTTTCCATTGTAGGGTGTTTTCCTTCAAGCTCTGCTCAACTGGGCTCCAGAGAGAAAGGTATGGTGGCAAAGTGTGGGTTTGTCAGAAGTGCACCACAAAAGGCTGTGGGCATTTTGAAGCATGGGGGTCACATGGTAGTGACCTGCCAGTGGGAACTTAGCAAGCTGGGGGGTGGGGGGGGGGAGATTTTGGAGCTCTGAGTCAGAGTCTCCACGAGATGAGAACAGGCTGGCCATTGCCCGCCAGTGCCTGGCTCGCCAGTCTGATGGTACATTGCTGGCAATAGGGTGGATCTATTTTTTAATTTTTCCTGCAACGCAACTGAATTTCATTTTTTATTTCAGTAGCTAGAGAAATGATTTGGCAATGTGGTCAAAATTTAGTGGCAGCCTTGGGGGATATTATGTAATGAATCAGCCTTAGTGATTGACCCTGTAGCCTCTTAAATTTGTCTAACATGTCCATGAAGTTGGAATTTGGTCATGTGTTCTCAACAAGTTAACAGCCTAGCTTGGTTGGAAAGAAATACTCTTTCCCAATCTAAAGGGGTCAGGCCTGCCCTTGGAGTATTCAGATGTTTGGTCTCCAATGGTTTTGAACAGGACTGTTTGGGCTGGATGAAAGCAGGCAGCACATGTTAAATGCTACCAATTTGCAATGCTGTGATAGGACATTTCATCTTCTTGGAAAATAAGGGAGGGCTCTAATCATTGTAAGGAAATCTGAGTTAGAGGAAAGTCAGTGCAACTTAAATTAGTGAAAAGGTCAAGACCTAAGTCCAAAGAACTTGGATTTAGGGTTTGGCATCCAACCACATCACTGTCCTGGGTGCTGAAGGAAAAAAGTTGTACAGAGCTCTTGGTTAGTTTTGTTGTATATGTATTGTTGTATTCCCCATGCTCACAATGATGTCTGCTGTCCAAGATCAGCTTGTGTCCTGTACAGCAACTCATGAGGATTACTTTCCCAATGATGGACTCAGGGCATGGCTCTGTATAGGCCTCACTCTTGGATGTTATGTCTATCTCTCTTAGGACAGAAATATAAATTTGGGGCTCTTGAGCAAAGCCAATATCAGAAGTGTGAGGAAGGGTGATTAGAACGAGGAGCAACAGCAAGAGCTGTTGATCTGTTTGAATCTGTTGGCAGAAAAGATTAGAGAAGAAAGTGTATCTCCAAGACTGATTATGCGGATAGTCTTCATGATGATACAGGGGCTTTGGCATGGCCAGGCCGTCACGAGCTTGGCTGTGCTTGTGAGATCACCACTCTTTTCTTCTGCATTCCTGGCTGAGAGTCAAATTCAGAGAGGTGGCAGGCTGAGGCTGTGTGCAGCTGTCAGCATGTCTGTGGGCATCTGAGAAGGCATGACGATGGCCCACACACAGCAGGGAGTAGGCTTGGACCCTCTTTTCACACCAGGACTCAGGACAAAGTGAGACAAGGTCAGCATGAGTAGTTCAAGCAGCTTCACTGAGGGAGGGCTTGCCTTCCACCTAGTGGTAATTGCACATGCGTGGGTCACTCTTTTCAGGTTAGGGACACTTAGGACAAACAGCTTTCTGAGTATAGAGCTATGTATGGGTCTTCCTAACAAATTCCTTTATAGATAGAAATGACTCCTGCTGAATATACTTTCAGATAGAAAACGGAAACTTCAAAGGAATTTCATATAACTCTGGGGCGGCGGAGTGTGTGTGTGATATTTCAAAGTATGAGCTAATGGCTAACTGTTCTTAATGGTAGGAGAATGAAAACATTAAATAGTAGAGTTAATTTCAATTGGTCTTAAAGATTCACATTTCTGAGTGACTCTCAGAAGCAATAACAGGATCAGCTGGAAAGGCTCAATGGGCCGAAGTGTTTTCTGTGAAGCCTGAAGGACTGGCCATACCCTGAAGGCTGTACTGCGACCTCCACCTGTGTGTCACTGAACATGTCCGCACTCACATGTTATTCTCACGTAAGCATTTTAACAAAGGCAATTTTTATATGGCTAAAGATACCCATGGTTTCAAAGTTACTGGTTTTCTGAGTTTTGTTTTTTAGTGTGGAGTATCATCATGCTATGTTCTAGATTTTTAAAAATGTTTTAAATTTTTTTATACATGTAATTATGTAGAATTGAAAAACTAAAAACATTATAGAAGTGACTCAGCAATTGATACTACACTGAATTGAGAAACAGTTTTTTTCATAAAAATAATTTTATGTGAAATATGCTTGTCTGCCACAATTAATGATTATTCAGTATATTTCCACTTAGAATACTTAGAGTCATTTTCTAACATAGAAAAAATTCCCTTCTTTTTTTCCTTAGTTATTAGATGAGGAGTTAGAAATCATCTTAATTTCCCCCAAGCTTAGTCTATGCTATGTAATTTAATTTCCCTAATTCTGAATATCCACTATGACATTAGAATACAGCAAGACTACTGATGTTTCATAAAATTAAATATATAATTATATTTAGTTATTCATATAAATAAATTATTATTCTATAGAAATAAAACATGAAGACTTTCTTGTGTTAACATATGCTATGAACACGAGAACACAGGAATATAAAGTGCACTTTCTGACAAGTTAGTAACTTAGCTTAATTGTTTAAGCAATTTGTTTAAAATGTGCTGTTTCTAAAGCCGAGAATCAGAACTGAGAAACAGCTTAGGATCAGATAAGTAGGCCTGGACCAGGTAATGAGGCATCTCGGCTCAGTCTCCTCATCTGAAAGTGGAGGTAACTCTCTCTGTGTGTGTGTGTGTGTGTGTGTGTGTGTGTGTGTGTGTGCGCGCGCGCACGCACGCAGTAAACAATAAACCAATTTAATATTTATAAACTGCCAAGCACCATGCTGAGAACATAGTACCGAATAACCTGTATGATGGTGATAATGATATGTAATAGTATGACTACTGACTCGGAAGATGGGTCAATAGATAGAGCTTGCTTTGCAAGCATCCTGATCTGAGTTTGAGCCTCAGAACCCTCATGAGAAGCTAGGAACAGTGGACTTGTTACCTCAGTGCTAGGGAGTTGAAGACAGGAAGGACTCGCTGGCCAGCCAGTCTTCTTGGTGAATTCTAGGCCATCTATCTGAATAAAAGGTGGGCAGAGTCTGAGGAATGATACCCATGGTTGATCTCACATCCACAGGTCAGAAGAGATGTTTCAGTGCTTAGGTGTGGGTACTGATGTTGCAGACAACCTGTGTTTGGTTCATAGCACACATGCTGGATGGTTCATACTCCTTGTAACTACAGCTCCAGAAGGACCTGATGCCTCTGGCTTCCCTAGATACTCTCACGCTTGTGAAAATACTCATGCATATTTAAAAATAAATCTTGGAAAATAAGATTAAGTTCTTGACTGGGGTTACTATTCTAGTATTTGCTGTCAGTGTTGCACAGTAGACTTTTAGCAGTTCATTTAGAACAGCATTTACATTGCTGCTTCTCACTTTGTCTATGAAAAGGTTACTTCTCAGGCATGCCTCTGAAGTTATAAACAGAATTAACTACCTGTTTTCTTATCTATTTTGTGTCTGCTCCTGCTTTTCAGCTATATTTTCACTCAGACAAAAGGTGACTTTATTTTTCAAAAAGAATATAGAAATTTGAGCTGTATGGTCAACGTTTCATTATTTTACCTAGTCAATTATAAATGCTTTCTACTAAATATTATTTTCAAATTAAGGGATTTTGTATACTCCAAGATTGTTTAAAAGTCTACTAATTGATTAAGTTTTTAAAAATGATCCTATGTAGTGTAAGTATATGATAAAATTGCTTGCCGTTTTGTCACAAATCTGTGAAAAGTTATTTCACTGCCTAAATTAAAAAATTATAAGTTTAATGAAATGCAACTCACTAGGTCTACATCAAAAAGTGATGTCATGGGCAAGTGAAATATTATCTTTTCCATCATGAAACCCCAGTCTCTCCATTTCTTACTTTAAAAAACCCCCCAAAACCAACTATGTCAGTCATTTAAACATCTGTGGAACAAGAAGAGAAAATCTGTTTTCAGTATCAGTATTCTCAAAACAGAAAACATTTGTGACTAAATGCCGTTGCTTCCTGCCATAAATCTCTCCAGGTTTTGCAGCAACCAACTCATTGTTATGCAATTTAAGTGAGCTCTGACACTGTCCACGTGGAGAGAGTTGCTCCTTTGGGTGGAGGCTCAGTCTCATAGACTGCTACTCACTTCAGAGGACATTCCAAGTCCAGGTTATCATTCGCTCTGTCAGCTGAAGGGCTTTATGGGCGTTCCCATGACCTTCTCCTTGGGTTGGACCATCTGATATAGAAGAGTTCCCACGACTCAGAATTTACTTCCTAAATTCCACATTAATTACAGAGGTCACTGCATAAAACTGTCATATAAATGACATTCATAGGGCAAAGATATGTATGGACTGGGGGCTCCCTCATTCTCTCCAGGCATACCACCTTCTCAGCACCCCTAGCTACCCAGAAGCTCCTCAAATTCTGTTCTTTTTGGTGGGGGGAGTGACTGTCGGTCAGCGTGGTTGATTAAATATAGCCCCATCTTTAGGAGCTTTCCTTATGTTACCTCATTAATATGTGTGTTTAAACTCTGTGTTTAAACTGTGTGGTTAAACTGGACTCCATAGGAATAAGAAAATCTGCAGACATGGACATTTCATATTACCATTCCTATCACTTAGGAGGTGATGAGGATTTAGACGTTCTTGCCAGGGGATGAACTCTCTCTCTCTCTCTCTCTCTCTCTCTCTCTCTCTCTCTCTCTCCCTCTCTCTCTTTCACACACACACACACACCCCACACAGCAGAATTATAATTGTAGTTTCCTGTGTGGGTGGAGAAAGCAGAGATAGGAGTTTTATAAATTGATTCATCAATCCAGGCAGTGGTGGCGCATGCTTTTAATCCCAGCACTTGGAAGGCAGAGGCAGAGACAGGCGGATTTCTGAGTTTGAGGCCAGCCTGGTCTACAGAGTGAGTTCCAGGACTGACAGGGCTATACAGGGAAACCCTGTCTCGAAAAAAAACCAAAAAAAAAAAAAAAAAAAAAATTGATTCATCAAGCAATAAACTTTCCACATCCTCTTTTTTTTTTGATTCCAACAAGGACAATGTGTAGCGTGAAATTTTAAAAAGTACAAATCACTCTATTGCTGGCCAGGCACAGGCAGGCCTTGTTCTCATCTTTGGCGAACTCCAGAAGCTCCGAAATCTTGCCACCAGACTCGCTCATTTCCCACTAGTGGGTCTAGTGAAAACTGAAAACGCCCTTTGCTTTGCAGGAGGTGTGGCTTCATTCCATGGAGCTCTGCAAAGAACACTTCTGGGAGATTGTATCCAGTCCTGACATTACAAGTTCAAGGATCTATCAAATTATTCTATCTCGGGTGTGGTGAGGGCCAAGTAAGATGAGGGGGGCTTATTATTCCGCAGGAGGGAGCTGCAGGCTATGGCTGCTTGGTATGGAGGAGGGGCAGTGTAAGAGAGTGGCTGGGGCTGCACAGCCTCTCAGGGCCTTTTCCAAGGGGAACAGCTAAATGTACTATCGTTTGGCCCCCAGATGGAAACAAGTATTACTTAAAGCAAAAATAGAATGATTTGGGGTAGATAAATGGATTTCCACACGTGCCATATTTGCTCAAAGTTAGAACAGGCAATCTGGGGAGTTAAAGAGGGGTTTGCCTGGAGCCTGGGTTGCCTTCTCATTAAAAATTTATTATATTTAGTTATTTTGTGTCTGTATGTGGTGGCGGAGAGGTAAGTGTACATGCCTTACATGTAGAGATGAGAGGGCAAATTACAGGAGATGACTTTCTTCTTCCAGTGTGGAATCCTGGAATTGAACCCAGAGAGTTGAGCCATCTCCCTAGCCTGCGTTGCCTCTTGACAAGGGTGCTGCACCATTAGAAGCACAGTTACTATCTTTGATGGCCTGTCCAGCCTGAGGTCCTGATTGTATTTTTATGATCAGCAACGAGGCTTTTCTGCAGGGCTGAGGTGGCAGCTGCTGTGGACTCATCTCTCTGCGGAGGATGGCATGCTCATATCACCCTGCTATGTTACAGCCATAGTAGGCCGGCATCTCATGGTGAAGGAATATTTTACCCATGTAATCATGATATGGAACAGTCTTCATAGAAGGCATCAGAATATATTCATGACTTAATTTTAAATGGTTATGGTCTTGGTCAAAATTTATGGTCAGTGGCTCTGCGTTTGCAAGTGCATGAATATTTATGCCCTGTCTAAATCGCCCAGTGCTGTTCTCTTTGATAAACTTGCCTTCTTTGATGCCCCTTCCAGGAGTTGCTTGGCTTAAGAACACGTGTGTTAATTTTCAAACATTCGGAATCTGACAGCCGATCTTTGGGGGATGCATCGCCTTTCAGATAAGAAGCCAAACCACTTTCTGGAAGTCTAGAGACGAGAAAGCAAGGGTTTAGGAATAGATTGGTTTGTTCCATTTAATTCTCTCCAGGTTTTTAAAATATGCTCTCTGCCTCCAACTTTACTGAGAACGAGAAAAACATAGATATTTAGTGGTGGAGGGCAAAACCTGCCGAAGACCCTCCTCCTCCCGGTTTTGCTTCACTTGGAAGCTTGTAAATGTATTTATGAGCTTAAACTCAAAGAGAGCATTTAAGAAGCTGGAAGATGAGGAAAAATAACAACAACGAGAGAAAGAGAGAGAGAGAGAGAGAGAGAGAGAGAGAGAGAGAGAGGTTTGTAAACTAGGGAAGTACAGACAGTCCTTTCTCATTGAACCTCCTTCCTGAGAGTCTCAGGGAATGACCCCAGAGCCAGCTTTCCACTTCAGGGCTTCCACAGACCCAGAGAGGTTTGAGTAAACACTCCACAGGCTGAAGGGAGGTGGAGGAGACGCTGCACAGAGTACTCTGAAAGGCCTGAAGGTGGAGCACTTGGCCAAGCTATGAGGCAGAGCCTGAGGTGCCCTGCTGTTCAGTGATTGGCAATGTTTGAAAACAACTTTTCTCCAAGACTCTGCTTTATACTATGCTTGCACTGTAAGTCTAGGAACCATGCCACAGAATTCAACCTTATGAACGACTACGATTGGGGGTGGAGTGGATCGTCAAATGGCTGGAAATATAGCTTAATTTATATCTTGGAAGAACCCTCCAGTTCTCACCTCGTTTTCCTATCACATGGCCTAGTTCTTCCACCACAGAGATAGATCGCTGTACAATGTTCACTGGGATGTCGTATGTCCGCTGTGCAGGAACCTGCCCAGAGTTTCCCTTTTCACATACAAATGAATCTTTCAGATGCACCAGGTTTGTAGATAAAATCACTCATTCTTCTGCAGTCAATCTGTCTTCTACTTTGTTTATAAAAAGAATGGGTTTCATATTCTCCATTCCTGTTTAACATATTTTAAAAAAGAACTCTGTTATTCATTTCTGTGACACAGATGCTCAATCTTTTGGGAAACACATTTTCTTGTTTTTCACTGTATGCTGTGCATACTTTATAAATCTAACAGTAATTTTGGAAACACAGCTTTGCATTTATTTAAGATTAGGATGGCCATGAATGCATGCACATTTTCAAAACCTCATCTGTTTAGAGTTCAGTGTGATGATTCTTTTTGAAAAAAATATTAATAGTTGTTTGCGACATGTTCTCCATTTTTTGTTTCTGTCAAACTTCTCTGCGATCATTACTTAAAGGGACTCTAAAAATTATAATCATATTTGTATTAAATAAAGGAAACAATTTTTATGTTTTGGCTACCAGGTTTTGAGTGGAAACATCATGGTTAAGATAGTCTTCAGAGTGGCAAACTAGAGTCTGTCATCTATAATTCTTAATTCAGTCCACTGTGTGGTTTAACTTAATCAGGCTTCAGGGTAATATGGTAAGAATTAATCTTGTTAACTTTTCTGGTTATGAACAAGCTGCTTGCTCAGTTTTACAAGGTTTTTAAAAGCACACCATATAAATACCAGAGAGCCACATCTCCCTCTTGGTGCTGAGTAAAGGGAAATCTCCAAGTGTTACTGTTTCCACACAAACCAAGGTGACAGGGATCCTAGGAGGCAGCTTTGAGTCTTCCCTGTTATTTTGCTGTATTTGCTTCTGTGTTTCTTTTTCACCTCTGTTATTTTTTAGATTTACTTTCATCTTATGTGTCTGAATGTGTGCCATGTTTGTGTGCAACACATGCATGCTGGTGTTCTCAGAGGGCATAAGAGAGCACCAGATCCCCTGGAGCTAGGGTTACAGGTAATAAATTGCCATGTGGGTGCTGGGAACTGATGCCAGGTCCTCTGCAGGAGCATCGAGTGTTCTTAACTGCTGAGCTATCTTTCTAGCCTCATTCTTATATTCTTTAAGTCTCTCTCTCTCTCTCTCTCTCTCTCTCTCTCTCTCTCTGTGTGTGTGTGTGTGTGCGCATGCACATGCGCTTGTACATATACGTATGTGTATGCATATGTGACATTTGAATAGAATTCTGGCATGCCTTAAGGAAAAAATAAAGAACAATGAATGTCTGATTATAGTTTAATGATAATGCAAAAATATCTTGTGTCTACCAGGGAACTAAGTAGAGAGTTCTTGAAAGATGAACTTCAAATCGCTGATAAACATTTTATAAAATGCTCAGCATTATCTATCAAGGGAAATTAAAGCTGCTTTTAAGATTTCATCTTAGTCCATTATGATGACAAAATAAAAATGATGGTGGCAGATGTAAGGTAATGTGGGAAATGGGAGTGCCTATTCTTTGCTGTGGGGTGTAGACAGTGGTGCAGCCATTACTAAGTCAGTGTAGTTTCCTCACAAAGCTTGGATAGATCTACCACATGATCCAATTATGGATCTCTTGGGCATATACTCTAAAGACTCTGTATCCTACTATAGAGATATTTGTTTATCTGTGCTCACAGATGCTCTGTTCACAATAGCTAGAAATTGGAAACAGCCTAGCTGTCCATCAATGTATGAACAGGTAATGAAAATGTGATATACTCAATGAAATACTATTCAACTGTTAAAAAATAAAATCAAGAAACTCATAGGTAAATGGATGGAGCTAAAAGCAACCATTCTGAGTGAGGTAGCCCAGATGCAGAAAGACAAACGTTACATGTTTTCTCTCATTTGTGTATGTTAGCATTTGTGTATGTGTGCTTCATTTGGAATACACATAGAGGCCACAAAATTACTAAAGAGTCATGGGGTGTATGCCCTTTCAAGACAAGGAGGATAGCATACAATGGTATAAGGGGTTTGAGGAAGGTGAAGTGGGAATGAGGGCTGGGAGGGCAGGCAGAAGGAGGGACTATGAGGAGGGATAATGGCCACTAAAGATCTTTTAGAAATGTCACATGAAAACCTACTAATTATAGAAGCTTCCTAAAATATATACATACAAATATATAAAAAGAGTTTTCATGGAGTTACTCTATGGTCAGTATACCAACTGGACTGCACATGCTAGACAATAAAATCCCAAATACCATGAACGGGTTACTTAATTTTGAGTTGTAGGCTAGTGGGTTGTCATAGGCCACCCCATCACCATTACCACCAAACACTACGGAATATTGCCAATGCTATGGGTTATATACCTTTCACAGCTTTACAGTAAACCCTACTGTTTGTTTACTTGTATGCCAAGTACTTAAGTTATAGAACATGGAGAAATCATGGAATGAAGCTCACCTGGGAGCTTCATTCTTGTTGGCTATCTTTTGTAACAGTGGAAGGTTCTATGCCTGATACCAGAACAGGAAAGGAATTACCCATCTTGCCCAGCTGTGAACCCTGTGACTTACAAGACATTGGTACATTAGTGGGAAGAATGTCGTGGCAATAACCAACAACTTTCTGAGTGGACCTAAGGCTAGCACCATGTAATGGAACATGTATCTGGCATATTTGGCACTGTTAATGGGCTTAAAGCTGGTAGCTAGATAGGTCATATAAGAATATAATAATGTTTTGCTAAGTGGACTCAGTATGAAACCAACCGCTAATATCCTATTGCTATACTCATAGATCAGAGCATCCCTCAAACCTCAGTAGAGAAGATTCTTGCAGCAGTTGACCATTGATACAAAGATCTTAAACTGGTCAACATGTAGAGAGTAAGAGACCATGGGGTACTCAACCTTAAAAGGACATATATATATGGATATATACATATCACACCCCTCCAGCCCAACGCTCAGGAATCTCTGAGGAAGAGCAGGTTGAAAGACTGTAAGAGCCAGAGGTGGTAAGTAGCTTTAAGGAAACTTTCCTGGATCCAACAGGGCAGTTGCAGATATGAACTCACAGTGTTTGTGACAACATGCATAAGACTCGGGCAAGCTCAAGGCACATAAAATCCCAACATGGAGTGGAGGAGGTAAGCATAAACTCTCACTTCTGTCCGAGAAGCTTTGAGTAATTTATTACTGCTGGGAGAAGGAGAATCAGTTTTCTGTGACTCCTAGTAGGTATGTTACCAACACACTAGGGCAGGCCCCACTCCAAAGAGCAGTTGGGAAGAAACTCAAAGTTGGATATATAGGGGTATGACTGGAAAGGGTGTATGTGTCAAGATGTGGGGTAGGTGAAAATGACTGAAACCCTTTGTAGGAAATTCTCAAAAAGCTAGGAAAGTATTATTTTTAAAAAAGCTGAAAAGACCCATGTGTCTAATATGCTCTGTTTTTAATAAATGAAAGGCAAGTGTTTGAAGATCATGTAACAACATTCTAAAATACAAAGGTTTTGCAGTCGACTAAGTTTCCCAAGGCCATCTGAGAAGATTGTGACCTTTGTAGCTCTGGAACTGTGGCAGATGCAGTGGTTTTCTTGGCCTTGGGCTACAGTCTCAGGGAAGATCACTTGCCACATTTTCTTGAGCGAGATAGAAAGGCACTCAGTGTTCCTTACTTATAACTGTGCTTTCACCTGAACTGTGTCAATCTGGCATTAACACCATACATTCAAACAGCAACCGTCGGATAAAAAGTGAAAGGTGAGGGGACATGTGGACCTCACGGTACTATGAGCCCCTCACAGAGCTACCCCCCCCCCCCCCCCCCGTTCCTGCTGTTAGTGCTTCCATAATCTTTGAAGACTATACTGTGTTACTTCTTTTGATCAATAGATTTGCAGTAACAATGTCTTCTCTAATCACTCAGAGGTTAGCATAGCAGATAGCCAGCACACATGGGCATTTGACATATATTTGTTTATGTAAGACTGAGTCTTACTTTACAGTCCAGGGTAGTTGGAACTCACTATGTAGTCTAGGCTATACTCAAACTGATCCTCCTGCCTCTGCCTCCTGATTGCTGGGATCGCAGATGTGTGTTTCCATGCTACAGCATCATTTTCAATGACTGCATTAGGGTTCTGTAATACACACTGGCTGCGTGTACAGCGGCTGCGTGTACACTGGCTGCGTGTACACTGGCTGCGTGTACACTGGGTATGTATACACTGGCTGCATGTACACTGGCTTTATATACAGCAGCTGCATATACACTGGCTGCGTGTACACTGGCTTTATATACAGCAGCTGCATATACACTGGCTGCGTATACACTGGCTTTATATATAGCAGCTGCATATACACTGGCTGCATATACAACAGCTGCATATACACTGGCTGCGTATACACTGGCTGCATGTACACTGGGTATGTATACACTGGCTTTATATACAGCAGCTGCATATACACTGGCTGCGTGTACAACAGCTTCATATACACTAGCTGCGTGTACACTGGCTGCGTGTACACTAGGTATGTATACACTGGGTGCATATACACTGGGTGCATATACACTGGCTGTGTATACAACAGCTGCATATACACTGGCTTTATATACAGCAGCTGCATATACACTGGCTGCGTATACAACAGCTGCATATACACTGGCTTTATATACAGCAGCTGCATATACACTGGCTGCGTATACAACAGCTGCATATACACTGGCTGCGTGTACACTGGGTATGTATACACTGGGTGCATATACACTGGGTGCATATATACTGGCTGTGTATACAACAGCTGCATATACACTGGCTTTATATACAGCAGCTGCATATACACTGGCTGCGTGTACACTGGCTTCGAAGCAATAACCCCACTAAGAAGAAGGATATTCTTGCAGCTATCAGTTTTAAATTTAGAGCTTAATTTTTGCTGTTGTTGTCTGGAACTAATACAAATGTTAACTGGAAGACTTGTTCATAGTCTGGCTTTGATGGCATGGAATGAATGGTTCCTCTCTTCCACAGTAGTGGATTTTCATAACTTTTGGATATGCCATTTGTAATATGATCAAATAAAATTATAAGTATCTTAAAAACAAATGGATTATATCATTAATTATTCATTGGAATGTCTTGAAGTTTTATTTTTGCAAGAGCTCTGAGGAGAACATGGACATTATTTCTTGTTTATGAATGAATGGAAATTTACTGTGAAACTATGTATTCGGCTTTACACTTTAAACAATGAAGGTTTTTTTCCCCCCTCAGTACAGTAATGAAATCATCTGAAATTAAAATCTACTTGGCGCCCCTGAAATGCAGAAGACAGAAATCATTTAATCCTCTCCAGCCTGATGGAGCAAAAGAAAATCTTTCACAGTGCCAGAGCTTCAACTCCCAGCCCACAGTCTTCTGTCTTCTCCATTGATTTCTCCTTTCTAGATTTAGGCTTAATTCTCACCAGTTTTAACATAACCCCCACATGCTAAGAGAAATAAATGCTCTATCTATTGCTAAATTAGTTTTCAGTATCTTAGTCACCTATTTGCATGTTTAAGAGATTATCTCAGGAACCTTCAAAGGTGTTTCTTTCCTCTTTCAAGAGCCCCATGAACATGTTAAGTGACTTCCCTTAGCACCTTGCCACATCCTCTTCCAAATCTCTTCTGTCTCTGACTCTGTGGTCAATTATCTTGTGTGAGAGACTGATGAATAAGGGCTATTCATAGCCCTGTCACCAGCAGATTAAGGAATCTCTCTGGGTATTTCCAGGGCTAAGAATTAGTCTGGAAAATACTTTGAAAATTTGCATAGAAAACTTTAATCTTTGAATATATGTTTCTACAGAGATGTCTTTTAATTCTGCACCATTTTCTTCTTTTGGAAAGTATTAAAAATAAAAGTTGATCTTTTTTACAAATTAAGGCAACATGGGAGAAACATCATGGGCAAAGCATGAGTTGAAAAAAGGCAAAAATACAAATATTTATATATTATACTGGTTTTATGTTGTTAGTGTTGAAAGACAATTGTGTGAGTCTGATAAGAGCTGGAGATGGAAACTGATCAAGGAGAGTTGGGACCCCAGAGCAGCAGCTGTCAGAATGTCCTTGCCAAAGGCCACAGTGCTAGAAGAGAGCTCTGCTTCTCAATTCTTTGTTATCTCCTCAGTGAGCACCTCCAAGAGGACATCATCTGGGAGAGGCAGGAGGAGAACTACGGAAGAGAAAATAAATAAAAATAGATAAAAAAACATGGACATGTTTCCTGGTAGGATACAGGAACTGGAGGAGGCAGTGTGCAATTAATGTTCTGTTATTTAATAGGCCATTTATTCAAATATGTGTTTGCTCTTAGCTTTTCAGTTCCACACTGGTAAGTGTCAACTTCTTTTATAAAGCTCTTTCATCTCCAAAACAGGCTTGGTGGCAGGTATCTGTGTCACCTGTAAAGAAGGCAGCTGATTGCTGGAGAGTCAGAACCCAGAGGCCCACATGATGGGACTTCTCCAGTCTGCTGAAGACCTCGGAGAAGTACTTTGGGGAGCGTGAGCTTGCACAAATAGATTATCTACTGTTTCTAGCCGTAACAACTGCATGTTAGCTGTTGACTTTGTCAAGTACAAAAGTTCTCTAAAACTACAGCCATCTCTTGGTGGTCACAACTTTTCTGTCTTTTTGAATCAGAGGTTTGAAACATATCTTTGGAGTTATAGCAGGAAAAATATAAAAAAATTCTGTTAGCTCTCCAAGCAGCAGTGTACATGGATAGGGTATTATAGAATCTTCTTTATTTATATTTATTTATTTTGTACGTAGGATAGGGGCTTATGCCGTGGGGCATGTGTGGAAGTTGGGGGACTGACTCATGGAGATGGTTCTCTTCTTCTCCCATTTGGGTTTTTGGAATCAAACTCAGGTCACCAAGCTTGGTGGAAGTACCTGTAAGCAGCAAGCCCATCTTGCTACCTCAAAAGAACCCGCTCCATAAAGCACTGAATTCAGTACACAGTCTTACATCTGGAGGTGGCTGATAGAATAGTATTTAAGATTAGTATTTTATGGATTATTTATTTATTTATTTATTTTTTGTACCATGCTTCTTTGTTGAGTATCTTTCTCCTTCAGTCTGAGTAGAGACCAGAGCACATGGCAGGAAGATAATCCATTTCATATATTCTTGACTCTGGGCATTCTAAAACTGAGTTATATTTTACCTTACCATATCTGGTATGCTCTTGGTTACTTGGAAGTATTCAATTCTTCCAAAGACTGATGTCTGTATTTAAAATGGGTTCTGTTTTGTTTTTGTTTGTTTTTTTGGTTTTCTGTTTTGTTTTGTTTTTGTTCTTTTTTAGTTGCTTGCCCTCCTCCCTCCCTCCCTCCCTCCTTCCTTCCCTCCCTCCCTTCCTTCCTTCCTTCCTTCCTTCCTTCCTTCCTTCCTTCAAGTTATTTATTTAGTTTAGATCCTAGTGGCAGCTTCGCCTCCCTCCCCTCCTCCCAGGCCCTTCTTCTTTCCTCCCTTCCTTCCCATTGATGCCCCTTCTCCGCCCCCTTTCCTTAGAAATCTGAGACCTCTCATGGATATCAACCGGTCTCGGCATGAAATATTAGACACATCTTCTCATCACCCCATCACATCTTCTACTGAGGCTAGACAAGGCAGCCAGTTAGGGGAAGGGGACCCAAAGGCAAGGCAATGTAGTCAGAAGCAGTCTCTGCTTTAGCTTTAGGAGTCCTACATGAGGGAGGGGGCTTGTGTGTTTCTAATGAGAGAAAGGAACAGGTGTGCACTTGAGTGGGTGGGCAGTTGGGGAGCACTTGTGTGGGCAGTTGGGGAGCACTTGTGTGGGCAGTTGGGGAGGATATGGGAGAACATGGAGAAGCAGAAAGTGTAATCTGTATATAGTATGTGAAAAATATCTATTTTCAACAAAATTAAAATCACACACACACACACACACACACGCACACACACAGTTAAAAGCAAGTATTGATATGTTCACTGAAGGAACCTGTTGACATAGAGCATATCTATTTAATTTGGGGAGCAGTGGGATCCTACCCACCAGCCAAGAGGCAATCTTTACAAATGATACATTTCTTTCTTTCTTTCTTTTTCTTTTTTTCTTTAAATTGTGTTCGTGTCTCCCTTCACCCTTTCACAGCACCCGGTGGTGACGGTGCCTTGGTTCTTCCGGAGACTTAAGTACTTTCACTTTCCTTCCACAGACTGGACGCTTTGTCAGCATTTCTTCTGAGGTGTGGCCTGCTTATTAGAGAACATGGCAGGGATGCTAGTAACAAAAACTGATCTCCTGTAACCCCATAAGAAAAGACTGCATTGCACTTTGAAACTACCGCACACGTTGGCATCTTTACTGTGAATTTCAGACTTGGGATTATTTTTTTAATTGGCTATTCTTTCTTAAGCACTTTAAATTCTGAAATGTGGAAACTAAATAATTGGCTTTATTTTCGCCAATCCATTTGTATTACTTGAGTACTTTTCTAATGTCAGGCCCTGTATAAAATTCCGAGGACACGGTAGCTCATAAATCCTGCCAGTGAAAGAAAATATATTCCAAAATACAATGGAATGAAGTTATGATATTAAACAGCACTCTAATCAATGGGAGTTTATAAGTTCCCATCTTTTGCATAATGCATTGAGATGCATTTGCATCTAAATACGACTGGTAATGCTTAATTCATTTTTGGAAGCTAATATATTGAAATTAAATGCAATTATGTTTTTGTAAAAATGTACTGGCTTAGTTGGCCTTTCGGGATAATGCCTACCCATTAGTTCTTTATTATTGGCATTTCAGGAGGATGCATACGGAAGATGAACCCAGCTTTGCTGGACAATCTCTTTTCCTGTCAGTTAATTCTTGTCAATTACTTCAGCTCTTTCACTTTCAACACTTTTCACTTTCCACTATGCTTCAGTTTGGGCAGAAATTTTCATCCCTTGACTGATAGATCCAAAAGTTTGGAATTGTCTAGTCCACTACATTAAGGACACATTATTTACCATAAAACAACAATAAAAAACAAAATAAACAAACAAAAAATAAAGCAGTTTGAGAAATTAGGAAAGACCACAGAGATTCATATATCTTTTAGAATTGTTTTGGGGCATGTTTAATGATTGATTCCTGAAACATTAACAGGATCTCACTTTTAATTCTTTTAGCCACAATGTTCAGTTTCAATTATTAAGTTTTACAAAGCTCAGAAGTTTTACAAAGCTTAGAGTTGTTACACGTGGGTTTAGGAGTGGTCCTACTGTGGGATAGCTTTTGATTCAGTGCATCAGTCACTGTACAGAGAGTTTTCATGTGCTGATTCATCTGTGCAGTGGCCTGGGTTGGGAAGTACTGATATTCCTATTTACCAGCGGAGAAGGTTGTAGCTTCTCACGGCTCGGTGATTTGTGTCTTGTTTACTGCTGCTGAAGAATTAAATAGTTATGCTTTATGTCAACAGCTTCCTTCAGTGAACTTATCAGTACTTGCTCTCTAACTGCCACGAACTATCTGAAACATTATATTGTAACACAAGGAGATGAAGCCTCTGGCAGAAACAGTCTGCACCATGGGGTGTGCACACATGGATAATATTTCTCAGGAATATTCAAAATGTGTTGATTTTGAGCGTGGCTCTGGTGTTCTACCCTGTGTTAATCTATGGACAATAGGAAAGGTGATTATTTTGTTTTTTGTATTTTGTTTATATCTTAGACATGCCTTTCTTTTTCTTCATGATGTCTGTAGGACTTCAGAGCTAGGAGAAAGGGTGCATCTTCTGGGTGGTTGGTACTGCTTTTCATCTTATGGGCATTGTGACTTCATTTGATTTTTCATTCCCTCCCATTTTGGTTCCCCAGAAATCAGAATAAACTTTAAGTAATTATTATTATTTTTTGTCATAAAAAATAATTTTTGGCTCACATTGCTTGGCATGACTTTAATCTTAGGCTCCTTTTCGTTCTCATTCCTAAGTAGATATGTATTTTGCATCACCCCATCACATCTGCTTCTCAATATTTCACTCAGTGTTTCACCAAGTTAGCCGCTCTTAGTGTTAGTGTCAAATCTGAGGGGGAAAATCGATAGGCTGTGTAATGCCATTATGAGAATTAAATGCAATGATGCATGTGGAATTCTTAGAACATTGATGCATAATGTGCATTTGTGTCTATTAAGTCATTTAATTGCATTGCTCAAATTTGTGTGTCTACTGAAACCCTTTTTATACTGAGGCGTCACATGAATAAATATTAAAATGTTATCCTCTTCTTTATGTGATGTGAAAACAGGAGCATAAAAATTCTCACTAAGTTGACACATTCCCCAAAGTGTATGTTAATCAGAGGCTATAAAACAAAAAGGATGGACTTTTTAAGTTTTGTTTATTTTC
>JADRCH010000052.1:6423921-6454096 GCA_019843965.1 Rhynchomys soricoides | reverse complement strand
ATAAACCATTTAGGGAATTTAGACAAAACGGAGAGAGTCCATGTTTCTGAATAACTTGGAATAATATGTAATCTACATGCCGTAAAATTAGAGAATGAATTCAGGGTGTAAGCTTTTGATTATGATAGGACAAAAACAGAACCCCTTAAATAGACAAATTATGGGTCTTTATGCAACAAAAAGGTGTGCAAAATAAAAACGAAAGTTTGCAAATACTTCACCTTTTCAAGGAAATGAAAGCTTTTTCTGTTTCAGTGTGTGGGAGGAAGCCTTTGAGTTTCAGCCACAAATGCAGGCATGTTCAGACACTTGGACTCCAGCAGAAATGGCTGGCTAGGCCCTACTTCTCCAAGTTCATGGAAGATAAGTTAATTAGAATAAAGCTGTGGCCTAGGAAAACCCTACTGATGGTAAGTGGATCTGGGGGGATATGGGCCTAGTGTTTACTTTATTTCCTATTATTTCTTCAAAGCTTGATCAATCTGGACAATGGAAAATATTTCCTATAGAAGCTTGGAAATAGTATTAAGTAACAGGGAGTAAGCTTTCAGTGGTAAATTCTTTCAGTTTCAGTTTGACTTTTACCATTAAGGCTTTTCTCATTATGTTATAGTTTTTGGGTTGTTTTCTGGCTTTTTTCTAGACTATTAAAGTCAATAATGGTCTATATTTTTCTCAATTGGCTGTTTACAAATGCTAGAATTACAGGGTTAAAATTAGATGCGTGATATGTGTATAACACTGTACTAGAAAGAATGAATAGAGAAGGAACCAGAAGGATATGCATTTTATTGTTTTATATAAATGGGAAAGAAGTAGGATCAAATCTGTTCAGAAATCCTAGTGTCGGAAGTAAGCAATCACTCCAACCAAGAATTGATTGGTCAGCTAATTCTTCTGGGAGTGGGGGTTTACACTCTCTAAGCTGAATGAAGCAAGGTCTACAACCTACAAATGTGCTCCTGACACACGCTAGTTTGAGATCTGCCAGCAGAATTGAATCTGTAAATAAGATGCTGAAGTCTAGCAGACACCTGCTCCACATCCAAGCTTATGAAGATAAAAGCCTTTCCAGAAAACTTGGGTAATCCAAAGAAAAGAGAAACACCACTGCCCAAGAATACCAGTGGTTTGAGTGTCTGGAAACAGAGGCAGCATGGGTGCTGCCTCCTCTTCTTCCAAAATACTGTACCTTATTAGTTACAGTGATGGCACTGGACCTTTGCTGAAAGACAGTAGGTCCTTGTAATATCCAATTGAACTTAAGTCACAGAAAAGATGTTGTGATTTAACTTTCTCGTGAACATACAAGGAAGGTAAATGTCAAAGAAACAGTGTGACAGTTGAGGCTCAGCAACTCTGGAAAGAAAGGATGCTGGAAGTTTGCTAGCTACACTTAGGGACTTGAAGACATAGACTCTGTAACAATACAGAGCCTAGAACACAGTTAAACATTACTCAAAACAGAGTGAGCCTATCAAACCAATGCAACCTTCATTGTATGGCCACTGTATCCTAGGATTCTCTGTGATTCAGACAATTTCAGATCTCCTAACCAAGAACCTTGAATAAAAAGGTCCCTTGAAATTCTCAGTGGCATCTGAATATTGGTGGGAAATGAAGAGTTAACTTCTGGTTTTGCTCTTGACTCTCTTACATCAAGGTAGTATTAGTCACCATGCAAATTAACATGCTTATCCTTATAGAAAGGGCGTACACACCTGTGTGGTTTATTGTAGAAATGAGAAGAAAACCATTTTTCATTCTAAAAGAATTAAAGTAAACCATAAAAACGTAATTCTTGGGAACACTTTTAACCTTTAAATTTGGGCTCTTTAAATTGCCAAGAGTCAAAGAAGAGGTCGGGAGAACTTATCAGAAGATCTACATTTGGCAACATTTACATTTGGGGGATAATTTTGAGGTAGCAAAGAAGGATCTCACTTGGGAATACTGACTGTATACACAGATCCAGTAGTATTGCAAGTATTAGGATGTGGGTGATGATGACCGTACTGCTTTTAATTGTCCTTTAGTTTTTCCGTGTTTAAGAAGCCCTGGTGTGGCCTTCTGCTACTCTTCCTTTGAAGATATTACCCACAGCAGGAGGATGAAAACGGACTCCTGCTTGAGGAAGACAAGGCAGTGGTGAAGTAATGTAGCTTCCTATACATTTTTACACACAGTTTAAAGAGGACTTTTATGTTTTCTTTCAGTTTAAATTTTAGGTTCAGCGACCCATGCAGCACAAACTATGGAAAACTACAGCATACTCTTTCAGTTTGTAGGTAAATAAAAATATTTCTTTGGTCTTAGCTAATCTTGACAGTATATTTATAAACTGCAAGGAACTATTTTAGATTCTCAATTGATGCTTCCTTTTCCTCCTCCTCTTCTTCCTCCTCTTCCTCTTCCTCTTCCTCTTTCTCCTTCTATTTGGAAGTACTTTTAATCTTGAAGTTTCTGTTAGACCTGGCTATGTCACATGCAAAAGATTTACTTCATGGGCAAAACTCAATATGGTAAAATTAAGAAGGCAATATTTGTCGCTGGGGCCATGGAAAATTATTATGATCAAATCACAATAATCAAAGTTGTCTCCAGAGGATAAAATTCTTGTAATGACTTCAGACAACTGGCACATAAATAAGAGAATTTTCTTGTGTGGGTGGAGGCCTCACCTCTCTCCTGGAGTCATTGAATCCCATAAAGAATTGGATGCTTGGTTCTGTCTACTTAGCTAAGACATTTATAGACATTTACTCATCTATTGAATTTAGAGAGATTGCAATTTACCTCTAATCCAGGTAGTACTATTTATTGTGCAAGTGAGGGTAACCATTTTAAAATCCCTTTAAAGTGTATAGGTTGGCTTAAAAGTTATATCTTATGTGTAAAGGTAATCACATGATTTACCAGATTCATTCTAAACTGTACAAGTGCTTCAAATGGGTCACTTCCTGGAGTGTGAATTGCCCACCTGTGTTGGTGGCACCCTGGTTTGGTGCAATAGCTGCTGACCCTTCAAGCAGAACTTAAAGATAGTAGTGTTAATTGTATTTTTTTTTTTTTTTTTTTATCTTATAAGATTTCTTTTAAACCATGTGTAGGTGTGTCCCTGCATGTGGTTATGTGCACAGAAAGTACTGGTGCCTGAGGAGGTCAGAGGTGTCAGCTCCCCTGGAGACAGAGTTACAGATGCTGGTGAGCTGCTTGATGTGGGTGCTAGGAACTCAACGTGGGTCTTCAGAAGGAGAAGCTGGTGCCCCTAACTACTCAGGATGTCTCTAGCACCTAACTTTGGATTCCTAAAGTTGATGACAAACAGAAACTGAAGAGGGGATTCTTGATAGATAACAACCTTTAATTTTACAAACTATTCCTTCCTTCCTTCCTTCCTTCCTGCCTTCCTTCCTTTCCTTCTTCCTTCCTTTTGTTCTTTCCCTTTTACTTCTTAGTCATTTTTTTAGTGAGGTACTTATTAAATGAAATTTTAAGCTTAGTTGAAATCTGACATATGTCTGAATGTCTTTCAAATTGGTTTAAATGAATTTCATTAAAATGATTCCAAAGTAAAACTTTAAGTGTTTAAAATCAACACTTTTTTTTTTTTTTGTATTTGAATGCCTGCTGCCATTGTTCCTACAGTCATGCTCAGGCCATAAAATCTTGTCATGGTCATTAATTAACTAATTTTTTACTTGTTATTACCTACAGTCATTCTTGAAGTTGTGTGATATATTTCTGGTGACTAAACATCACAGTCTAAGTAATAGCATTTCTCATGTTTCCTATAATACTTAGCTTTCCAGACCATAATGATATACCTGAGAAAATTAACATATAAAACAAAGGACTGGTTTGCTCCTGACAGCTAGGTGGAGGTACACAGCAAGGAAAAGGGCTCCCTGTGTTTGCCAAGGAACAAAAGTGAAGGAGGAGGGCGACCGGACTCCCCATTTCCGGTGATCCTGAAGGTCCATAATGTTTCCCAATATGACTCTGTAAGGACTGCATGGGAATGCTCATCCAGACCTCAGGGTTTCTCTAATTCACAACCTTCCTGTACCTTAAAAAATTCAGCAACGTGCAACTATCCAGCTCATGTCGTCCTTGGTGCATAGGCAACTATTGGTTTCTCTAATTCCTTTTTTAATGTGACACAAAAGCAGAAGGAAGGAGCATCATGGAGAATGGCGAAAGAGAGGAAGGGGGGCGAGAAGGAGCAGTGGGGGGGGATAACAAGAACCACATGTAATGACACACACATGAAAATATCACTGGGTCATTACTTTGTATACTAACTAAACATTTTTAAAATTGTCATTCCTTCCATTTAAAGGCAGTTAAATATTGTCTCTGTATTTTTTGATGTCACAAATTTATCTTTCTTTGATTATTTATTAAATTGTTTGGACTATTGCAACAATGCTTAGGATGGAAAGTTCTCAGGAATGGGAATAGAATTACTAATTCCATTACAGCTTTTTGCAGACATCTTGCTTGGTGTAGGGATGTATAGTAGAGTGATGGATTTATTTATTCAACAAATATAGGTTCAATTCCTAGATACACTAATCCCTGTTTTAGGTGGAAGTTTCTGCCCCATGGAGCTTATTTTCCAGTGGTGTGGTGGTGAGCTTTGCTAATGCCTCTCCCAGAAAATTCTGTTTGCCACCGAGGGAGGCAATTGGTTGGTGGTCTTCTTTATGTCTTGGCTACCTCCTTATTATCTCATGCAGTTTTAGTTATGGCAGTCTCTAGTTTACATTTTCAGCTCTACAACCTGTCTTCCCATGTTCTTCACTGGGCAACTTACACCTACATCATTCTTTAATGTACAGCGCCTTGTTTAGAAATTGGCTGCATATTCTCTCCCGATAGCTGAAAGTGGGTCCTCATGTTCCCGTCCCTTCTCATCACATCACCAAATACACTTGTACTTCTTCCCACCCACCCTCTTCTGACTTTAACTCTGTGGCATCAGGCTCTCTGTTACTCAGGCTTGAAACCACGTCTTTGACTCATCTTCTGCTTGAGCCCTCGCACCTAATTAATTAGTCATGAAATTACATTGCTTCTTCCTGCTACTTGTTTTCTGTTGCCCTTCCTTCTGAATCATGATCATATTGACCACACCGAATTAGGCCTTTGTCATTTCGTACCTGAACCATGATAGCAGTTTTCTAACTGGTTTTCACTTGCTCCCTTCTGGTTCCCATCATAAGTCAACATCCCTTGAATTCTTCCTTTTATTATTTTTCTTCCAGTTAAAAATCTATAAAAATCTAGTTTTTCATAAAATGACCTAACTTTTTTGGAGGTTTCTAGATGCTTCTATACTTTGGTCCAAATTTCTTCATTCAGCTTAATTTTCCTCTTTCCACCTATACGTGTCTCTAGTCAGGTTGTTTTTAACATATGCCTTGGAGTGTCATGTGCCTTTGACGTAAAAACAGTGGAAAATAAAGATTAAAGGCTCCGAGTGGAAGTCACACAGCCAAGGCTGGAAGCCAGCTTCTGCTTGTCTTTTCCTAGCTCTGTGACCTAGGACAAATCATGGGTCACAGTAAACCCCAGTTTCTTAATGAGAAGTTCCTATGCATCCTGTATTGTGGGGAACAAAGGGAAAAATGCAAATCAGAGGCACCATAGTGTCTGGTAGTGACAGTGCTTAGTAAGTGCTCTTGGTACCCACTTGCCTCTAGGCAGGATTTTTCCTTTCTTGGCTTAATTTCTTCTTTGAAGCCTTAATTAAACTGTATTCTAAATTCCTAATGAGGAAGTATGTATCAAACAATTGTGGGTCTGAATTGCAAGTTCAGAGGGTGAATATGGAGTGGTATGTAGGCATCCAAGGTTATGTCATAACCTCAACCATAATCCTCAAATGATTAACCTAAGACCCTAGTCAGGATTATCCTGATTCTCAGTTTTCTTATTTATTTATTTATTTATTTATTTTTTTGGAATAGTATAGTTCCTAATATTTTCAGTTCAGAAAATTTTCAAGATAGATTTCCATTGCATATTTAGCTACATAGTTTCTGTGTATCTATAAAGTACTCAGATACTTTGGTAATTATTACCTGTTTATTTGTGGCACGTGTATAGATAGATTTTTGACAAAAAATAACAGTACAAAGTATAGTTGGTTTCGCTGTTATCTAACAGATATACTTGTTTAGAAACTATTGAAATTATTGATTATGTATAAATTTAAATCTTGCAAGTTCATTTGCATATGTAACACATTTGGGATGTAACACATTTGTGAGGATCACACCTCCAGAAAGGATGATGGTATAATAATCTAGGAAAGAAAAACATGTAATAAAGTTTTGGCTTCTCAGAACATAGGAATAATTCCAGAGAAAGTCATTATGTCTTCCTGAGTTATTTAGAGTTCTTAAATATCAACATTAGGAGTGACCAGTAACTGGTAATGTTTGAATGCTTTTCGATTTTTAAAGCATACATTTTCTCATTCTTCAGCTGTTTAATACTATTTATAGTTTGCCAAAGTCCACAGACTCTTACCTAAAGGAAAAAGCTAGCTAGGTGTGGTGATTTACACTTACAAATCTCAGCATTTAGGAGGCTGATGCAGGAGGATTCCTGTGAGTTTGAGGCCATCATGTGATAAATAGTAAGTTCCAGATGAACTTTGATCAAAGAATACGAAGAAGAAGAAGAGGAAGAAGAGATAGAGGAGGAGGAAGATGTAAAAGAAAATACAAAAATCAAAGAAAGGGGCAAAGGCAAAGCTAAATTAATACTGCTGCTTGGGAGATGACCCCATGTGGCCTCACCCAAGTTAATGGGCATTACTGAAAGCAGGAAGAAACAATGATGGCCCCAGGGAGTTTCCCCGTTTTCCTGACTCACAGATTGAAGCCAGCAGGGTAAAACTTAGGGAGAACCCACTCCTACTTAAATGGCAGGTTCTCACCTCAAGACAATTATTTTTCAGTAAACATTTTGTGCAAATGGAGACACACCTCTGAGAAAACAAAAAATACATCAAGCCATCACAGGACACATCTTCAGTGTTATTCATGCACAGGTTTGTAAACCACAGACACAATGGAGAAGTAAGACTTAGTGATTCAAGCTGGCTGTTAGTTGAGCTCCTCTGTTTAGTCTCAGCTCTGGGAATATTGTAAATAAGGCTGTATATAATAAAGATTGAAGTAGTTTTCTTCCCTCAAGTAAACCACTTCCAGGAGTTCACACCACTAACATCCTCTGTGTTGATGCTTTGGGAAGAAGTCATAGATCAAAGTTAATGGCTCTGAGGAGGAGCAGTGGTTGAGAGGGGGTGTATGGTGGGAGGTAGTGGGTGGGACATGGGATGGAGGGGGTAAGGTGAGGTGAGGGGGTTTGGAGTGGGGGGGTGGTGAGGACCAACAGGGTTTTGGGGGAGAGGGGATGGGAAGAAGACTCCTGAATCCACCCACTAAAGCCTAAAGGCTAATATGAATCTATCAGCAGCTAGAAGGATCAATAACAACAATAGTAGGTGATCCAACTTTCTGGTAGGATTTCTGGCAAGTGGTCTCAGGCAAAGAGGTGTCAGCCATGAACATAGCAGCAGAAAACATTGTAACTTAAGACCCTCATTGCCTTAGATAGTAAAGCTTTTGGTTCTAATTTTGCAAAGGAAACTTTCCTCCCCTCTCCAAAGTGAGGTGCTAAGTAAGTCTCTGAATTTTTTCCTTCTCTCTCTCTCTCTCTTCAATGAAGACTTATATTTGAGTGGAATTTGAAATTTTATAGTCAATATTTAAAGCTTTCTAATAGATGCTTGTTTTTTTGTTTGTTTGTTTTGTTTTTGTTTTTTGTTTTTTTTTGTTTTTTTGAGACAGGGTCTCACTATGAAGCCCTGGCTGTCCTGGACTCACTATGTCTATTAGTCTGAGCTGAACTCACAGGGCTCCTCCTGCTTCTATCTCCCACATGCTGAAGTTAAATTCCATCACAGCCACCTGATATATTGAACACCCTTTCTTTCTTAAATTCTTCCTCCCCTGGCTACTTCCTCATTAGATTTTTAGGCCGAGCTCTTGTGACAGGGAGGTGCTACACTTGCTGCTGGCAATGAGGTTTTTTCCTTCACTGATTTTTCTATCAACAAGTTTCCAAGTCACACATGATTCAGTGGCTTAAATTAATTTCTTGGAAATAATTATATTCAGTATTAAAATCCAATCATTCATTTGCATTTAATATTTACTAGGGAAGATGGCTGAGAATTTTACTTAGTGGGCAAGAGTCCCTTACGGATTATGACAAGCAGGGAAAGAAACAGCTACAAACAGCTTTGCAAGACTTTGATACCAAAGTGTTTGTGTCTCACAATTCTTTGCTTGGGTTCTGTTTCTATTCAAAATTTAATATTTGAATGGGGATAAAAAAGAACTTAAAAATGTAGAGATCCCTCCCCCCTCTCTCCCTTCTTCTTTCTCTCTCGCCCTCCCTCCCTCTTTCTGTCCTTTCCATTTTAATAATAAATGTACTAATGTAGGACTTTTGAAGGGTGAGAGTTTTAATGAGGTTCGAGCGTTCAGGAGTGAATGTCGGTGTTGGTATTAGACATGGCTAAACACCCAGTATTTTGGATAGAGCACGTAGAGAAAAGAATAGCAATTGTTTTGCACCAAAGTAGGAAACAAATGAGAACGTAGAAATCTCCTAAGAATGAGCCCAAGGAGGAGACACGCAATGCATTTTCATATTTTAGTTGCCTTCCGGAATAATTCTTCAAAATTTATTCCTTTATGTGGCAAATTATGGCAAAAGTATCCCACACCGCCCCGTGCTGTTGACTGAGACCTCCCACTCTTACACAACTTACATGATGGTCACAATGTTTCAGCAGAGATAATGAAGAAAGTGATTCTGCAGCGTTTTGTGCTGCTCCAGCTCATCCTCACTTTTCATGGTAGACGAGCTCTCCATACGCTAATGCTAATTCTCCTTCTCAAAAGTCGACCACCTGCAACCAAAGATAAAATGGGAAGATAGCCTCCATACGAAGGCTACAGAAGATTAAAAGGCAAATGAAAAATACCAATTTTTTCAGTCTGGGTTGCAAATCTCAATTGCATTTCAGTGATTGGGCAACTGCTTGCAGGAAGGTTTTCCCCTGTCGCTGGGTTGGGTCACCATTTCTAATCTGAGGGTCACAGCACAGGCCCCTGTTTAGTAATTGCTTGATTTGACATCTATCTTGGCCTTTTTTTATTTGGCCTTTCTGGCTTGAGGTCACAAAAGCAAAAGAAGATAGAAGCTCGTATAAATGAGAAATGAGACGCCATTCTTTGGGCCCTAGGTATGAATACATGTATACTATGTTGAGGCCTTTTAACTGTTTGGGTGATCCAAGTGAGAAGCACTCGTCTATCTGTTTCATTCTAGTGACCTGCTTGGTAATGGCTTGTGGCAATGCTCATATGATCATAGACATTAAAAGTAGCAACATCTCATTCATTCAGAAACTTCATCATTAAAGGTGGGGCCCAATTGCTTTGGAGTAATTATTGCTGATCCAATAAGAATTCACAAACACACAATTGTGTTGCTACAGATAAAACGTGTCATTTTTTCAAATCCTTTAAAGCAGGGCGACTGAGCACAAGGTGTGTGCTCATCAGTTGCTCTGGGATGTGGGATGTCATCATGCATTCCTCTCACCCAGTTTGGTAGATCAGGCACAGCTCTCAGCCTTCCTAAAGGCAAATGATATTTTTCTTTCCCAAATAAACAAAGTAAATAAAAGTCTGAATTCTCCTTCTTGTCATAATTAGGCCAGGAATCTAAGGTGAGGTTTCACATTTTCTTTGATGCCAGTTTATAAATGTCATGTCCTTACTTAGAGGATAGTAGTCAAGAGTCTATTTTAATACAATTTCATGGGTTTATATAGTATTCTTCACATTGCCAAGAACAGTGGGCTGAAGAAAAATGTCATGATTGTTGATATCATTTACATTTTCTACCCAGGGTTATTGATTGGCCTGTTCATGTCCATTGTAAAGAAAGAAGCCAGAAGTCTATGATTCAAAGCTGTGTTCAAACTGTTATCTCTATATTGTTGAGCAGAGCCGAGCACACACAGTTTCTCCACCTCCACATTTCCTGCTCTCTCTTTTCATTTGAAGTCACTCGTGGCAGAAGTACTTTTTCTTCTACTTCTTGAGTTGTAATATGACATCCCTAAACCTTCCCACATTCCTCTCCTTCCTCTCTTTCAAATTCATGGTCCTTTTCATTACATATCTCCCCTAAATATAATCTGCTCAGTCTATAATGTATGTACAAAAGCTATTTTTAACACAGAAATTTAACAACAATTGGAAATCAGATTTGACTTTTGTAATGGTATGGCAGGTGGTGAATTGAGATAGTGAGTGATACAGTCATCAATCACGTTGCAAATGGAGCTGGGTGCCAGCAAGCCGATAGATGGTTTTCACAAAAATATATGCCAATAATTTAAATGGGCTGATGGTTCAGTGAGTAACAGCAGTGCAGGTGAGAACACTGGAGTTCAAATCTCCTTCACCCCTGGAAAAGCCAGGTGCAGCCATGCATGACTGTAATGGTGGCTCTGGGGAGGTAGAGAAGAGACAGGAGAATTCATGGGGCTGGCTGGCTGCCAGCCTAGCTCTTGAAGGGGTAAGAGACTCTGATTCAAAGAAAGTGGATAGAGTAGAATATCCAATGTTCTTTCCTGGCTTTTGTGTGTTCATCTGCATACACATGTGCACACATACCACACACACGTGCTACTCACATATTTACACACAAAACAAGAAAATGCATCTATAGTTAACTGGGTTTTCCTATGCCAACTGGTGAAAGAATATCTTGAAAATGTTTATAATAGACTATGAAACTGGGTAGTTTTGGTTTTTACTGCTGAGATGAAACACTTTGACCAAAAAGCAAGTTGGGGAGAAAGGGTTTATTTGATTTACTCTTCTATATTGCTGCTCATTATTGGAGGAAGTCAGGACTGAAACTCAAACAGGGCAGGATCCTAGAGGAAGGAGCTGATTCGGAGGCCGTGGATGGTGCTGCTTACTGGCTTACTTTCTCTGGCTTGCTCAGCCTGCTTTCTTATAGAACCCAGGACCACCAACACAGGGATTGTACCATCCATTATGGGCTGGGCCCAGCACTGATCACTGATTGAGAAAATGCCTTACAGCTGGATTTCTGGAATAATTTCCTGTACTAAGTTCCCTTTCTCTCTGATAACTCTAGCTTATATCAAGTTGACAAAAAAAAAAAAAAAAAAAAAACAAAAAACAAAACAAAAAACCCAAAACAATAAAAACCAAAAAACAAAACAAAACAAACAAACAAAAAACACGACCCGAGCCAGTACAACTAACCCCTTGTCAACTTGACACATAAACACATCACTATTAAGTTGCAGCCATTCTTTTCTTGTTCATCCCCAAGATCTAAACATACATAATTTTAAAAGTCCCACAGTCTTTACAAATTCAAACTCATTAAAATTTTGGTCCCTTTAAAATAGCCAACTTCTTTCTTTTTAAAAATTTTTTTATTAATTCTTTGTGAATTTCCCATCATGTACCCCAATCCCACTCATGTACCCCAGTCCCACTCCTCTCCCTGTCCCTCCATATCTGCCCTCCACCCTTGCAACCCACCCCCAAAGCAAACAAACCCTCTTGCCCAAACTGCTTTCCTTGCAAATGTTCCTTGCAATGAGTCATTGGTATAGTTTGAGGCCTCTAGTTTCTGCTACACTATCAATACTGTACTGGGAGTCCTCTTGGATATCCAATAGTTGCCCTGTGTCATGGAGACCTTGCAGCTGTGTCTCTGGAGGACCAAGCTCTTTCACATGTTCCAGAAGTTCACAGATGGGGTAGATGTTGGGATGGTCTAACTCAAAGTATTGGATCTTGGCCTGGGTGGTAGCTGAGTTGGTCAACCTGACAGCTTTCCCACACTCACGCGATCAGGGATAGCTCTTCTATATCTGCACCACCTAAACAGCTCTCTAGCACTGCCTAGGCAAGGGGTCAGGGTAGTTCTCCTGACTGTGGCAGCCCAGACACTGCCCAGACTCTCAATGACTGCATGGTCTTTGGTGGTAGCATGAGTCATGGACATCAACACAGACTCCTTGCTGCTACAGGATCATGGCATCCCAGGCTATTCACATCAGGTCTTTCCTCATTACCCTCAGGTCTCCAGTTCCATCTCTCCTCATTGGGCACACACCTTTCTGCTTATCTTCTCTTCCATGTCTCCACAACTCACTTGTTCATTTTAGTGGCACTTCCACCCCTTGGTGTCTTCCACCCTGCCTGTGTGGCACCAAACAGGGGAAACCTGGTGATTTTGGCCAGTTTCTTTTAAAACCCAAAGTCTCTAGATTGTGGGCTCCAGTGAAATCAAAACTAAACTAAATACTTTGTTACTTCAAGTGGGGAAAAAAATCAGAGCACAGCCATAATAAAATCAAAGCAAAATCAAAACTCCAACTGTCTAATGTCTGGGATCCACTCAAGATCTCCTGGAGTCCTCCAAAGGACTTGGGTCACTTTTCCTGCTCTGCTGAAGCTCAAGCCCCTAGAACTTTGGTATACAACCTGTCTTGGAAATAAGGCAACTGCAGATAAAACCAGTTTAGATGAGCTCATATGATGAAGGATGGGTATCTAGAAAATTGGTGGCAAATCTTCCATAGAATGCTGTGTGAAAATTGGAGTCATGCTGTCATAAGCCAAGAAACTAGAGGAGATAGCTAAGTAGCTGTCCCTCTGCCTTCAGCAGCAGCACTGCCAGCCTGACCCATTTCCTCATGACTCAGAGACAGTCAGTTCCTGTTGCTTGAGGTGCTGAGTTTTAGGCATGGTGCTAAAGCCCACCTTAACATGATGACAGCTCTTTTGACAGCTCTTTGCATTCGTTTGCTGCCAGAAAGGAATTTTCCCCAATCATCCTCTTATGTCACATGCCAAACAAAATTAGGTATTTTTACTCAAACTTTCCACTAGTCAAAGCGGATGCAGGAAAACAATATCAGAGATGTATATATCCTGAGAATGAAGCAAATACAGAATTATAAAATTCCTGACAATTCGCTTTAGAATAAAAAGTGATCAAGGTAGAGCGCATCACTCTTCTTTATGTGACAATAAATATCATGTGACAAGCCCAACTCTTCATGGCCTTCACAATCAAGTGACAAGCCCAGCTATTCATGGCCTTCATGTATTTGTTTTGTATTGTCTCACATGTGATGGTAACATTTAAAACCTCCACTTCCACTTCAGAAAATAAATTACGTTATCATATACAGATGTAGATAAAATTCTCCAGAATAAGGTTCATTTATGCTGTTCTCCAATTCTTATGTTCTACGTATCCCTGTTTTAATTTAATAACAAAAATGGAATTCAAGAGAAGCCCCACCAAGAACTCACAGTCTAGGCACGTCAGTGGTATGTTCTGGCTTAATGAGTTCATAGGTGAAATCTTCATCTAATTTCTTCAATTTTTGTTCTTCATAGACCATTGTCAATGTAATGTCCAATGTAGTCAGACAGATTACACATGTGGAGGCAGCACATTTCAAGGTCATATGCAAATTTTTATTCTTATAACTCATCCTACATTTCTTTGGCATCACAAGCACAGATAATTTTTGTTTGAACAGCTTTACCTAGGAGTGGGACTACTTTTCTAGGGCTTCCAGAGCTAAACTGATTTCCTGTCAAAGACAGCATGAAAAAGTATTCAGAACACAGGCTTCAGAGCCAGGAGATGTGGGCCCCACCATTTGCCATTTGCTCTTGGGAAAGCTACACAATCTGCTCACCCACTGTGTGGGGGCATTCCGCTTTCTTTGCTGTGTCATCTTTAATTTTAGTGCCTTGTAAAATTAGACAATTTTAGTAATAATTCTACCTTTCAGTGAATACAACTCTCTTTCCCTTTATCTCATCATATAATTAAGAGCCATTAGCTACTGTTAGGGGATTTGGTTAAGTCGACTTTAAGTTCAGGAAAACAAAAATGAATGGCCTTCCATAATCTCAAGAAAGAGTCACTGACTTTGGCAGCCTGTGAGAAGCTACTGTCAAGGGTTCTTCTTGGATGTTACTGCATTGTATGAGCTTCATCACAGATGTTTTAAGGACCTTGCAGAGATATTATGTAAACTTACTAAAAGGGTTTCAGCTTATAAGGCAGCATTAGATGATTATAAGAAGCTGTTTGTTGTAAAAATGATTTTCGAGGGAGGTGCTCTGTTTTTGGCTGGGCTGGCTGAAAAAAAATAAGCAAAAATTAAGATCTAAATAGAACTTTTATTGTTCATCTTCAAAACAAGCTTACTTTTACTTTTACTTCTTTAGAAAAAGCATAAAGCAGAACTTTGTGAACCAGGAGCTAAGATAGATTTTTTTTCTCCCAGCAAGTCACACACATAAAAGATACTTTTAAAGGATTTTTTTAATATCACATTTTAAATACCAGTGTGACCTCACTTATTTTTTTTTAAAGGGGAGTGAATTTCTTTTCCATTGTGCCATAGAGTTGTGATAATACGTTTAATTCTAGGTTATTGAACATAGTAATTATTGAGATTGTGTATTTTGTTTCAGCATGTCTCAATGGGAAGAATTGGTTGAAAGTTGAGATGAGCTTGGGGAGGTATCCATGATGTCAGATGACTAGGCAGCATGTCGAGGACAACTTGTCATGTGCTGTCTCTTCTCAACAGGTCACATTACTTCATAGGTCATAGACAAGTCTGGTCTTGGTGTGAAGCCTAGGTATGGAGGAGACACAAGCTCCAAGGAAGAGAGTGTCAGATTTCAGGCATGAGGGCAGTGCAGTTGTTGGTCTAAAAAAGAGTGATACTGGGATATGGCAAGTGAATTCTATCCAGGTCAAGGAAGTAGAGATCTGTGACAATTTTCTTTAGTGAAGGCACAAGCAAATTCTGAAACAAAAATAGCTTCAAGGAAACATTTGTAACAAATATATTCTGTAAGCAGAAAAAAAGATATAGATGATTAATTTTCAATAATTCAGAATACCTCATCTTCTCTTAAGAATAAGTGGGGTGTATTATGGGTCCCTCGTCAATGGAAGTCCAGGCTCATCTGTTTCTCCAGGCTCCAAGGCTTGTGATTCTACCTATCCGGCTTGAGATCATGACCACACTAGAGGACTAGAGATCGGCTTTTCTGGCCTCTACAAAGAATATTTCAATTTCTTGTTTTATTCTCTATTTTCTTCGAGGTCTGACTGACCAGTGTTTATTCTAGAGGCACAATACTGGTGTCAGCAGAGTGAGGAAGAGCTATTATGCAAAACCAGGCCAAGAAAGTTGAAGGTGTTCTATGCTTAACTACTTAGTTGAACATATAGCACATGTTATCCGATGGGGTTTAAGTTGCATTTGTAAGAGCTATAGAGGGGTCTCATTTAGTATACAGTAACAGTCTTGGAAAAGATGTTATGTTTTGGCTGTTTTTATTATTTTTGTCTTTTGATAAAAGGTTCTACTCTGTAGCTTAGGCTGGCTTCAAACTTTCAATAATCTTCCCGCTTTTCCGTCCAAGTGCTGTAATTATTAGCAAGTATGGGCAATCATATTGGCTTGCCTGAGTTATTAGATAAATTATCTACATGATCTTATTGATTGTGTTCTTCTCACCGGCTAAGAATCTATTTTGTAGTGAGTAGGAAGGCATTCCTGAGAGAGCACTGTTAGGATAAAGCTTGGCTGTGATCCATGTTGTGGTAGATAGAGGTAGTACCAGGGAGTAGAGATTCAATGTGAAGGCTGATACTGTTGTCAGTGAGAGATGAAATGAGCTCTGTAGAGCACACATTCTGAAAAACTTACTTGATTACCACCTGTCAGTCATCTGCCGAGTACTCTAGCCTTTGGGGATTCTTGCACTGGACAAATGCAATTGTCTCCTCTTATGGGGCACGTATTTGTGTGTGAGAGAGGTAATATGCACTATACACTAGTGTATGATGTATATAGCATTACAGAAACCTATGACCATGTGAACAGTGCTGGAGGCTCTTCTTGCAGTTTGGAAAGCTCCCGAGTGGTCCTGAAGTTTAAGATCCACTAGATTCTTAGCTGAGCTGCCTCTGAGATGCTAGAAGCGAGTGTAAAACTCCTTAATATCCTCCCTTGCAAATGAAGTTTAATTTCCATGTCTTCCCATAGCTCTGCTGCTCCTATGTGTCCCCATTAATATTTTTCTCTAGACTCCCTTAGATCCTCGAGTGTCCAGCCCACACTACTTTCATCCGTTAGTCTTTATCCTTCTGTCTAAAAGACCCCCTTCCCCACCTACCTTTTATTTTTCTCTAGATCTCAGATTTTCTAAAAAAAAAAAAAAAATCTAAAAGAGTCATCTATGAGCTGACATCTAAGTCCCAGCCCCTTGCCAGACCCTTTGTGTTACTTACTGTATTATGCAGGCCTCTTCTTTTCTTAGGTCCACCATTGTCTTCTCCATGTGTTTGCTGTGAGCATTGGCCTCCCACACTCCATTGCATTCCCGCTGAAGGGCAGGAAAGCGGTTTGTGTTGTTGCAATCTCATAAGCCACTCACAAATATCGTGCTTCCCAAAGAACCAATACCAAATGATATTTGATAGGAGAAGGAACGAATAACTGAACAGTTGCTATCTTATTGTTGAAGTGTACAGTGTTTTCTGTCTAGACTGTCTACCGTTCCTTTCTTAGCCTGAGGAACAGCATCCACTGTCCAGGTTACCCTCAAATATTCTTAGCCCTGAGGATTACAAACCTAACAGGTAAATACCATCTTGGAGAAATGCTTCCAAAAGAGTTTCTCTTTGGTTTCTATTGACATAATACAATCTATACCTGTATTACTTCAGGGGTGGGGGATTCTCTCTAATTATGTACTGCCTTGTACTGGGTCCTCAGTTTTCACAGGTTTGTGTGCCTTGTTTCTTCTGTTAGTCATTGTAGGTCTTCAGTGTATTTCAGCTATAATGTGTTCTCTATATTGCATTTTATATAGAATTATTTATTCTCTGTGCCACTTTTCCACTTTCGTGAGTATCTTCTCCTCCATTCAGTGATATTCATAAACACAACAACCTTAATTTGTGTCATTACTTGCCCTAACCTGCCAAGTTCTAGCAAATTCCTTTGGCTTGTATTTTGGCCAAGTCATTTATCAGCTCCCAGACTATTGTTCAGTGGTTGCTGGCCAGGCATTTGGGACATTTTACCCAATTCTTGAGTCAGTTTAAATTTTTCAGGCAGAGGACTGTGGTCTGGAGGCCTTACTCCTCTGAATCCAGGGATTTGCTGTCTTTCATATTTCAAAGCTTATGCAACCATATATGCAAAATACTGTCTACCTAACATTAGCTACCTATCACAAAGCCCCACGACATAAACCATTTACAAAGAGCAGAACACAGTCATGTCAGTTTAAATGGCCATATTTTAATGTAGCTTTATATTTTAACAAAAATTGTAACCTCAACAAACGTAGCTAAAGAGCTTTTCTACAGGTAATTGCAAGGGAAAACCTCTGTCTTCAGCCACTTGGACCTTATCTTGCTATTTGGTTAGGTTAAAAAGTCAGCCTCCGTGGTTTGCCATCCTTTGTGAAGGTTGCATAACAGACCTCTTAACTTACAAATCTTGGAGTCACACTTGATTATTTCCTAATTTTAATTGCATCCTGAGATGACATTTTGACCTGAAGAAACCTGAAGCCTCCTGGAGGTGATTTTAGTTATCTGGCCAAACTAAAACGGATTCACATTTACACAACTTGTCCTAACTGCCAAACAAGAGCACAGATAACATGGGTGGGTGTTTTTAATCTTATCATTTAGTTGAAAGGCAACATCTAACATCACAGAATTTATTATGATAATTACACTTCAAGAAATAGTAGACAGCGTTTTCCTCTCACTTCCTTCTGAAGATGCAGTCAATAATCCTATTTTGTTATCTGCTTACAATTAGACTCTAATTTCCTTGATTGCTTGTAAATTCTATTATACTCCTAAGCTATATATTCAAGTAACAACCTGGACACTTAATGAGTGATGTCCTCATGGAGTACAAATTTCATGATCACGTTGATTATTCTGGTGCCCAGCAGGAGTACAGTTTCAGTGAGAGTATAATCAGTAGAGAAAATTTATCGTTACGAGACCAATTCAGTCCCAATCTAGCACGCCTTACATTAGATAAGGAGTAAGAAATGAAGTCAGAGTAAATGGCTATTGATTGACACTGGTCTGTAGTCATTAGGATTCAAACTAGAAGTAGAACCTGGAAAGCAATCACATATACTAACACATTTGTCCCAGATAGATTTATAAATTAGTATTTAAATATTTATAGAAAAATAGTAGATAGTAAATGGTTGAGTCATACGAATATTGGATATCAAGTTGTACCCCCTCTCTTTCTCTTTTGGTTCAGCTTAACAATCTTTTCACTTAAAAAAGTGATTGCCTAGAGACCTTTGAAGCCGGGGAGGATGATGAGGGGGTAAGAGGTTCATTCCCAGGGTCATACTTCATTTGCATAAGCTAGTAACCATAGGGTACTGTGGAATGTCTCTAAATAGATTTCATTACAGAAGTTCAGCTTAAAGGGACTAAAAATAATCCTCAAGCAAACATCTTATGCAGCTTCAGGTTCTGCTGCAGTGAAAACATGATAGCTGCACAACACCGCAGAGGCAGGCAATGGAAGAATGGTATCTGTGCCTTTATGTCTTAAAGGAGAAAAATTCAATATTCTTATTTTAACAAAATGCTCCTACAGAACAGGATTGTGCCATTCCCTATAGCTGTTACAAGGCAGTAAAATAAATTCTCTCTCTCTCTCTCTCTCTCTCTCTCTCTCTCTCTCTCTCTTTCTCCTATTTCTTATTTCCTCCTCTTGTTAGCTTGGCTTTTGTTCTTCTGAACTTACACTTTTTTATCTTGCCAATCCTTCAGGCTCACAGAAGTAGGGTAGCATGTTTGGAGGTGCTGAATATCAGGCTCTGTCCTCTGAAGAGATTTCCATTAAAACACATGATATAAATGCCAAATAACAGAATTGAGCTCTGGCCTCCCTGAAAAAGGATTGCATGCAAAATACAGGTCTTAATTCTATCAGAGCAAAAGGAAATGTTCCAATAATAAGTCAATGGCTCAGTGTCATCTGAGCATGGGTGATAACACTGGAAGACCTCACAGTAGCTAATGTCTCAGAAGCAAATGTTCTAGAACATTAAGATGCAAGTGATTGACATCAATGTTTCAACTAGGAATATGTTCATACAAATGTAATTTTTAAGTCTACTGAGTCTAAAATTTCATTCATTTTGTGAATGAATGAATCTAAAATTTGATTTATTCAGTGTGCATTTACTAAGCACCTACTAGACGCCAGATACTGTGCTGGGTGCCAATGAGTAACAATTTAGTTCAAGTCTCAGCATTTGGAACCAGAAGTGTGAGGTTAACATTGGTATAAGAATTTAAAACTAGACTTAGATTTGCCAGGGGTCAGATATTACTTTTAAAAATTAGTTTTGTGAGCACTCTGGGGCATGATACTTTCATCTCTGAGTCTTTATGGTCCCAACTGGAAAAAGGATCATCTAATTACCTTGCAAAATACCTATGAGTTCAAACAATCGGTAACACAATTGCTATTTCTATCACATTGACCATGAAACTATCATAGATAATTTTAACATTATAGCAGACACTGATCATTTTAGTTTTAATAAAGCAAATACTACAATTAGTTTTAAATGAATATCTAAAATTGTCATTAAGAGGTTATAGGACTCAGTAAAATAATTTGTTTACATTTACATCAGCTATATAGATCAAATAAATTTAATGTGCTAGGCAATATTATCAGAAAATTAGTACCAGGATATTTAAAATTTTGAGGCCTTACCTGTGTGTGCAGGGAGTGGATACAGGTGTGTGTTGGTGGCCGGAGTTTGACACCACGTGTCCTCGTTTATTACACTCTGCCTTAAGATTTGAGACAGAGCTCTCTCACTGAGTCTGGAGTTCACTGATGAGCAATGTCAGGTGGCCACTGGGCTCCAGGAATTCTTCCCTCTCCACCCTCCGTCACTGAACATCCTGCTGTGTTACGGTTTTATTGTAGGCGCTGTGGATTTGAACTCCGGTCCTCTTGGCTTGCCCAGCGAGCACCTTACCACTGACTAATCTTCCCAGCTACAACTTCCATTAAAAGTTTTAGGGAGAAAGAGAAAAAAAATAGAGAAGAAATTTTTAGGGACCGCAGATGTAGCTAAGTAGAAGAACACTTGTTTGGTATGTGTCAGCCTGTAGTTCAAGCCTCAGTATTGTAAAGACCAAAGAAACCCAACCTAAGAAGCAAACAAAACCTTTCACAGATTTCTAATGATGTATCCTTGATGTGCAACTATGGCAGTCCGATGTGAGTGCACATGAGTTCACTTCCAAGCAACCAGCATTCCCTTCTTCTTGAAGGTGTATTATTATTATTATTATTATTATTATTATTATTATTATTATTAATCTGGAAACTATATTTGTCCTCTACAACTGAATATGTACTGTAAAAATAATAAAACAAGGCATTATGAAAATACTAGTCCATCTGTGAGTCTAGAAACCACTTGAAGAAGTTCTGCCCACAAAATGCCACAGGATGTCTTTTATCAAACATGGCCCCAGCAGAGTTCTCCTTAGATGTGCTCATATGATCAACATGCATTTCTTTACGAGATGGAACATGCAAGCACACTTTCCTGGGATGGAAAGCAGAGTTGAGTGTAGAGCACACAGCAGCATCCCTTTCCTATGGAGACAGTAGACTTTGGCAGTAATTTAATCAGATAATTTCCGTTTATGTTGCTTGTGTTTCCTTGTGTTTACTCTTCTAATAACTACTGATTCTAATTCTCAGACTGACATTACATTTTTCTTCCAGAATTGATATGCTTAAATTGAAAAAAAAAATCCAATTGAATAAGAGCATGTAACTAGAAAAAGTAATCCATCGTTATTAAAAAAGGCAGCTTACCTTTATCTCGGTGTTAAATAGCACAAATCCGCGAGAGCCAGTGAATGTTTTGAAGTCAAAACGAAAGGCATTACCAAGGCTGAAGTGGATTTGTCACAGAGTTATACGAATTACTCCAGAAGTAGGCTCTTCTATCTAGGAGGGGTGAGGGGACACAGAAAGAAATAAAACCAGAGGAAGGACATTTTATTTTTATGCCATCTCACCTGAGTGAAATATTTCTGCTTTAGACTTTTATGCATGTGTAAAATGAGTAAAATCCAAATAACTGAACTGCACAGATTTCTGTTGGAATTTACTACGCAGTGCATCATCACAGGAAGGAAGCTTGGAGTGATGTGTTTGATTGACAGCACAGGGAGCAGCCACAGAGTGTCCTGTGTTTAGCTTGGGAACCCAGTGTAGGCTGTGCTTACAGCCTTTTACGTTTGGCTCAATAATGTTGGTACATTTCTGCAGGATTTATTAACCATGCCACTCTTGTGAGAAGACACAGCTGTTTACAACATTTTAAAAGCTTTTATTTTTCCTAATGAGAGCAACAAAGTCAAGATGTTTTCAGCATGGATTTTTAAATAAAGCAATTAAATGTTTGAACTTATTGAGACTGTAGTGCCCTTGGATATATTTGCAGGGAAGATAACGAGTGGTGAGGAATATAGTTCCTTTAGGAAACATCACGTTGATATTACAGGAAGCATGGAAGAGATAGAGCTACACAGTCAGAGTAACCACAGGAATCTTACTTAGCAGAGGGGCCTTCACAGACGCAGTAGACAGATGCCCCAGCATGAATTTTACTAACCAAGAGTGCTGTGACAATTCAGATGTGTGTCCTGAACCACCAGATGCTCACAGAAAGCAACCAGGTGTACAGTGCAGTTTTAAATAAATAGTCATTTACAAATAAGAACTATGTACATATGAATATGTAGAGGAAACGATCCAGAAAACAAGCAAACAACAAAACAAAATAAAACACTCAATTTCTCTCAATAAGTCTCATTTTAAAAGTTGTGTGGCCTGGTAGTTCACTCCTTGAATTCCAGCACTGGGGAAGCAGAGGCAAACAGATGTCAGTGAGTTCAAGGCAAGCCTGGACAACATAAAGAATCCCAGGTCAACCAAGGCTAAGTAGAGGGACCTTGTCTCTGAAACCATAACAAAGACAAACAGCTCAGAGTAATTTCCTCATGTTAACCAAAAAAGGCTTGACCCTTCTTCTTGCTCACTCTGCTGCAAATAAGTTTTTTTATTTAACACCACCATGGGGTTCGATCCTGGTTCCATAGTTTTGCTTTTTCAGAATGCTATGTAATTGGACTCATGCAATAGGTAGGATTTTTTTCTACTTCTGAATATGAATTTGAGTTTGTTCCTTGCTTTTCTATAGCTTGTTGGTTTGCTTATTTATTTAAACACAGAATAATATTCCACATTATCTAGAGATGCATAGGAGTTTATTTATACATTAGCCAACTGTGAAGATTAGCTTTAATCATCAACTTGACACAAGTTTGGATCACCTAGGAAGAGAGAGTCTTAATGCAGTGCCTATGTCAGGTTGACCTGTAGATGTGTCTGGGAGGGACTAGTTTGGTTATGTAAATAGATGTGGGAACATCCAACCTAAACATGGGCAGTGCCATTCCATGGATTTGGGTTTGAGATCCTACACATTTCTTGTTATGAGGAACAATCTTGACTTCATGGCCATCCTCATCTATATAAAAACTGCCAAGCTAGACTGGGCTATGAATTCATATTTCAAAAAACTAAAAAACAAAACAAAACAAAACAAAATCCAAACCAAAACAATAACAACAACAACAAAAAACCCCAAACCCAAACCAAAAACTAAACCAAACCAAAAATCCAAAACTAAACCAAACCAAAAAACAAAACAAAATAAAAAACAAACCACCACCATCACCACCACCACCACCAAAACCCCCCCAAAATAAAAATAAACAAATATTATAAATACGTGAAGATTTTAGACAACTGAATGAATTGTATGCTAGACCCTGCTTTTCAGTGACTGTGCCTGTATTTTTATTGGACCCTTGTAACAAAGCAGAGATGAGTTTAATCAGACGTTTTGGTCCAGGACATTTGCCCATAGAAAGACACCAAGTACTATTTAGTTTTCTATCACTTTGCCCATTTGAGTCACACTATTACAATGATTCGTGCAATTCCACCTGCGTGCATCAGGAGGCAGCCCTGAGTGTGAGATGGACACACACAGCCAGCTGAAAGGAACTGACAGGCAGTCTCTCACGTGGTGTCTTCATTAAGAGCAGGAAACCGAATGCATTGGTGAATGGCTCAAGCAGACTAGGAGAGGAAGAGAGTGCTGGCGACCCCAGGGATGGAAAGGCATTCAGAGATACTGAGAAGGGAGATGGGATAAGACTTCCTGGAAACCAAAGGAGAGCAAAACTGTTGGATCATGGCTACATACTGTGAACTGTTTTTCTTTTTTAACTAAAAAAAATTTTTGGAGAATTTCACCCATACTCTATTTATATAATTTTAACCTACTTTTCCCTACTGTCAGCTTCTCATATGTTCTTAAGAAGAGGGTTTATGGGAGGAGTTAAGGGGAGATAAGAAGGCGTAGAAATGATATAAATATAATGCACATGCATGAGCACACCCACGCACATGTGTATATACGACACGCCAAGTCCAGTGAGTGTTGTTCATGTATGCTCATACATATTTGTGTGTGTGTGTTTAGGACTTACCACTTAGTATGTGGATCCTAGCTTTAAAACTGTAGATGTTAGTATAGAACCTGGAGTAAGTGCAGCAACCAGGAGAGGGGGAGGGACCACAGGAGAGAAGAGAGGGGTAAGAGGGTACAAACACTGCGATGGGGAAAGTTGGAAGCCGAGGGCGGGGGATGGAGTGAAAACACTAGGAAAATTTGAAAGAGTCATAGGGAAGCGTTACTCTATGTTTACTTACAAATACACACGTAAGTATGTGTATACTAATGAAGTTACATCACTTGGGATGACAATACCCTCCCCCCCAGAGGTCATAGACTATTCAATAAAATCCCAGTGTCAGACATGGGAAACTTCCCTTGCTGTTCTTGGTAAATGAGGAATTCAGGAGATTCCTTCAAAAACTACAGGCTATTGATGTTGCCCTTGGTTGCCTCCTAGGACTTAAAGGTAAGAAAGAGCCTCCCTATTGCTGGTGGAAACACACCATGCACCTGGTACGCAGGACTAGGAGGAGAGGAGCTGGAGCTGGTCTGGAAGCTGCCTTCCTGTGCATTAGCTCTCAGTATCTGAGAGTGTCATAAGAGCTGTCAAGCGGAGACATACAGTGAAAAGTCTTATCCAGCTGTAAGACCGCAAACCATAGCAATGACCATCCTAGCAAGGTATCCCTGAGGGTGCAATAGTGGCCCTTCTATCACTGGGGCAGTCAACAGCTGTTTAGGCTCACTTAAGAGGAAACGCATGCCTGGTACTGTAAACCTAGCCAGTGACCAGTGGTGGGTGAGGTCACAGACTCCCAAGAAGGACTGACTACTGCGTCCCTTTTAGCTGTGTTCTCAACATTTGTTCCCACATCATTTTTCCTTATTATAACCATTACATAATAACTAGGCTCACAAAATTAGGAACTTTCACGAATCAAAGAGCATCACTTACAGTTACTTCAGTATAAGTGCGCTCTCTGGCTTGTAAATAGTTTTAGAAAACACTAGTGTGATGTATTTTAGTGCAGGAGGAGATAGGGACAAGTCGTAGATTTTCAAATATAAGCTTTTTAAAAAGTCAATGTATGTAAACTTGAGAATATCTTTCTAGTCTTTGAGAGTTATTAAAATAATGACTGGGGAGTTTGGTAAAGCTTTTGGCGGAATATATAGCAAGCTCTTGGTCACTCTACAGGGACATGATGTGACCCCATAGATCCTCCATAGATGTGTTCTTAACAGTAATCTGGGCAAGGTTTTAACATCTGTGCTCATTTGCAGCTCTGATCAACTTTCTGACATTACATTTCAGATTGCATGTAGCAGATGCACGCAGTGAGAGCTTCGCTGTGCTTAGCCCTTGGCACTGCACAGTGTCTTTTGTTTTTCAGAGTGATTTTCCTTTCTCCTTTTATTCCATTAATTCAGAGTTCTTCTGGGTATGGCAGATAGTAGCTGAGTTATAAAACCTTTTTTAGTGAACCTCAGTAAACTTCTCCTCCCCATGCTAATGCTTCTTCCACTTTATATGGGTGTCTTTCCCCAAAACATAGACAAATCAAAATAACCATCTCACCAATTCTGGTAAAGTCATATCTGATTCTACAGCCGTGAAGAGGTTAGCTCATCTTAAGAAGCAAATGTTCATGGTAAAGGTGTATGGCAAATTAATATTTCCCCCTAGAGTTGAATTTTATACTTAAAATGATGTTGTTATAATAATTTTTGAGTCACAGGTTCCTGTTTCCTCGTAACAAAGTCTGACAGGCCTCCCTCCGGAAAATCTTGGCTGTTGCTAAAAATTCCCCCGTGATCCTATGTTCCTCCAAAGCCCAGTTTTCCTTCCTAATAAATCTGAATACTCACTTCTGGACCAGCCTCATGGCTACTTTATTTCCTTTCTCCTTTCCCTCTCCAGAGGTCTCTTCAGGGGCTGCTGAGGCCCACGAGCACATGGCTTTATCAAATCTGCTGAGAGACAAAAAGGCAACCGAACAAAGCAATAACAAGGCCAACAGACAAAAACTGGGCATAGAGGAAATTTCAGTTGAGGATTATATTAGTCAGGATTAAGTTTCAAGCAACTGTAAGCTGAATTCAAACTTAAAAAAAATTAAATGTACAGACTCTCATAATTGAAAACATCAGGAATAGCAGTGGCTCCTAACATCACTGAGCCTGGAGACTCACGCTCTTTTTTCCATTTTCTGTATTCTACATCTATGCACGCCTTCTCATTGGCTCCTTTCTAGCCAGTCTGTTTTCTTATAGTAGAATAGAATACAATGTCTAAAATTAAGACTTCTATTCATGAATGTACTATCAGATGTGTCATCAGAAGGCAGGGTCAAAAAAAAAATAGTATTCAAATGAAAACACAGGAACATGTGGGAAAATGTAGAAAGTGGTCTACAAGATGTGGCATATAGTGAAGACTTCTATGTAATTATTTTATGTGTAATTTGAATGACAGAAAGAAGAGGAAGAGATCAGAAGCAACATGTTTACTGGGATGATGGCTGATGGCTGTGTACATTCTAAATTGATTGAAGACATCAGCTCATAGATTAAAACATCTCAGCAAGCCTTACAAACAGATACATTAAAGAAACAAAACAAAACAAAAACCAAAAACCCCACAACCTCCTATTAAAAATGACCCACACCCCAGAGGAAATGTATAGAGTAGTGGGTGTAGACATATCATTATGACCCAGCTGGAAAAAAAAAAAAAGCCAAAACAAAACAAAAACAAAATTCCAAAACAAAATGCAAAGAAAATGTTGAAGATCTTGGGTGGTGGGGTTGGGGGGGAGATTAGTAACTGTGAAAAAATAACTTTAGGACTTAGAACAGGCAGCTTAGAATAGGCCAACGACCTATGAGAGGTAAAAGATAGCAAGTGGCTGCCTAGAGGAAGTTGGAGTCTGTGGAGCCGAAGATACAAGTGGTTTCAATTTGGTTCTTTGGAAAGGTCTATACAATTGAGAACTTCTTGGAAGAGTGGGCAAGCAAGAATGTGAATGATGAACATTAATGATTATGGCTTGTGATGTAGCTCAGTGGCAGAGTACTTACTAAACATGCAAGGGGCCTTGAGTTCAATTCCCAGAACAACCAAAAAAAGTTATTACAGCCAGGTGGGGTGAATGCTAACCTTTGGGAAGCAGAAGTAGCTCGAGGTTGCCAGGACTACATGGTGATGGTGAGACCCTGTCTCAATCAATCAGTCAGTCAATCAATCGATCGATCAATATCGATCAGTAGCTTTATCCATGTTGAGTTCTGATTCTTTATTTGGGCTGGAGAGATGGCTGCTCCCAACCTTATGTAACTCCAGTTCTAGGGGATCCTACTCCATCTTTTGGCCTCTGAAGACTCTGTGGTTCACAGATATACGTGCAGGAAAAACACTCACCTATGAAATAATTTTAAAATATAAATAATAAAAAGGGCAATACTTTTCAGATATCAAAGAGATCAAAAGGTAATGAAGGAGTGTTATGAGACAAATTTACCTTAATAATTTTGGCAATATGAATAAAACCATAACTTCTAAAAGGAAAAACAAAATAAACAGAAGTGAAAAATTAAATACAACATAATTTGTTTTAGTCCTTTAATTTTGATGTAGCATGCCACATTTCTCTATTTATTATTAATTAGTTTTCATATTTATAGCCTCTTGCTGACCTTTTAGCATTTCTCTTTTTTATTATTTACATTTTTATTTATTTATTTGCATACGTGTATGTGTCTTCATCTTTACATACCACATGCATGCAGTGTCCACAGAGGCCTGAAGGGGGAGTTTGATCACCTGTGACTGGAGTTACAGACTTTGCGAGTCACCATATATGCGCTGAGAATTGAACTAGAGTCTCTGGAAGAGTGGCCAGTGCTCTTAACTGCTGAGACATCTCTTCATTTTTCTTTTCTATTCTGCTAGTTCTTCATATTTGCCTGATTGAAACACTTTCTTTCTTGGATTATTTTACTTTCTGGTTTAGATCTATTCTAGCCTCTAAATTCTTTCCTGAGTATGTTTGCTCATTAATCTTTTATTTTTTTGTTTGTTTCTTTCTTTTTTATGAAACAGGATTTCTCTGTGTAGCCTTGGTTTTTTTGGACTCACTCTATAGACCAGGCTGGCATTGATCTCAGAGATTTGCCTGCCACTGCCATCCCGGTGCTGGGATTAAAGGCGTGCGCCACGAACTCTTTCAAACACCGTGTTAAGCATCACCACGCTTCCCAGGCAAGCCTTTAGCGTCATACTAAGCCTTAGAGAATCTCCATCCATTTTCCTTTTCCTTCCCACAGTGGTTCCAACAGTGCGGTCCTAGGATCCACAGCATTGGTACGGTCTTGAGATCTGTTCATGCAACAGTGTGGTCCTAGGACCCACAGCATTGGTACCGTCCTGAGATCTGTTCATGCAACAGTGCAGTCCTAGGATCCACAGCATTGGTACCGTCCTGAGATCTGTTCATGCAACAGTGCGGTCCTTGGATCCACAGCATTGGTACCGTCCTGAGATCTGTTCATGCAACAGTGTGGTCCTAGGATCCACAACATTGGTACGGTCTTGAGATCTGTTCATGCAACAGTGTGGTCCTAGGATCCACAGCATTGGTACCGTCTTGAGATCTGTTCATGCAATGTTCCCCTCTCCGTTACAGATTTAACTGAAAGAATTTCTGAGAGGTATTTTAATAAGATCTTCTGGAGTCTGCAGGTGTACTAGAATTTAGGAAACATTGTCCTGCACACAGGAAAATATAACTTTGAGCTTCCCCTACATGACCTACATGGGCACTACACATTTATTTATCCCTTAGTTTGCTACCACTTTTGAATGACTGATACACATGCTTATTAATACACATGCTTGCATGTGTGTATTTTACCTTCCCAAAGATATCGTAAGTTGTTTGAGCCAGGAAGCATTTACTCTAATATAGAGTCACATGTAACATGCTCTGAATTTACAAAACCTACCAGAATATTCAGGCATATTTGTTTTCCATTTGCTGTAACATGTCACCACCTTTAAACAACACCCACTTCTCTCTCGATGTTCACATGAATTAGAAGCCCTGAAATGTTAGATAGGGTTCCACTGCCGAGAGTCTCTGAGGGCCAACTTGCGGCATATGTTGGGTTGTGTTCTTCACTGGCAGCTCAGGAAAGGAATCTTTCAACTTTTAGGTTGTTGTACAAATTCAGTTCCTTATGGCTGCAGGACTGCCTTTCCTGTTTCCCAATTGGATTTTAGGGGGATAGTCTTTGTTTCTAGAGGAAGCTCACATTCTTCATGTGTTCTATAGGCCTCTCTAACTATAGGCTATCTAGGGTACTCTTCTTATGTTAAAGAGAATGATTTTAGTTACATTTTCAAAGGCCCGCCCCTCAAACCAGGCAAGTTATCACATATGCTTAGAGTTTAGGAATTAGGGGATGGCATGTTTGGGCATCCACATCCTGCCTATAGCATCAGATAGTTTTTATATGGCCATAAAAATATTCAAACGAAAATGATAAATTCTGTATTGTATTTCTAGTACAAAACCAACTAAAAGAAAACAACAGCACAGAAGCTTGTATTCGTAGCCAAAGAACTCTTCTCTGTAGGCAGAGTTGAATGGAATTGGGAAAAGCAAACAAAAAGAAAATCTGAAAGCCCTTCTCAGCTGTGGTGATGAAAAACTGACTTTACACTGAGCACACCTACGTACCTCAGCTCACAGCACCCGATGCTGTTCCCACTGCAATAGCAGTTTCTGTGCGATGGCTTCTTTCTTGGAGAACCCTATGTCCCCACTGTAAGTTTGTTGAGTCCCATTTTTGTTTGTCTTAAGACAGGTCACTATAAACAAACATGCCAAATTTGGTCTAACCTTCTCAAGTCTAGTGTAACAGGAAGCAGATCAAAACTTTACATAGTATAGGACATAGGTAAACCAGCTGAGTAGTGAGAATTTTAGTTTCTAAAAAAAAAATCACAGTTAAGTTACATGACTATGCTTTTGTTTTAATCCCAGGTGTGGGATATGAGTCTACTTCAGATTGTCCACAGCCATTGACTATGATTACCTTGTACTCTAGGAGGGGAATGATCTTTGTTAACTGCAAATAGTTTAATTCTGGGAACTCTGGAGAGGAAATAAATTCCAGAAACTGGAGAGGGGTGGAGGCACTCAAAATATTACTACTACTGCTGCTGCTGCTGCTACTAGAAGGTAGTAGAAGGTGGAAGAGGAGGAAGAGGAGAGGGATGAGGAGGAGAAGAGGAAGAAGAAGAAAAAGAAGGAGAAGGAGGAGGAAGAGGAGGA
>JADRCH010000052.1:6374087-6423911 GCA_019843965.1 Rhynchomys soricoides | reverse complement strand
AAGAGGAAGAAGAAGAAAAAGAAGGAGAAGGAGGAGGAAGAGGAGGAGGAGAAGGAGGAGGAGGAGGAGGAGGAGAAGGCAGCGGCTCTTTCTGCTGCTCCTGGTTGCTGTTGTTTATTTTGTCAAGTGATTGTGAGCAAAGTGGGCAGAGACAAGAAGAAGTTGAAGATATCCTGACTACAAAGATTGGACTTGTCCTAAGGAACTCTATATCACTAACCATCAGTAGATAGTTTAACGAGGTCTACGCCCCCTTTCCTCTTTAACCTTCTTTCTCTCTTACCTAGTGTTGGGGTGCTGGAAGGGATTGGGGTGCAATAAGGGTTGCAAGGGAGATAGAAGTATAAGAACCCAATAAAGTAGCCCCCAAAATAGCAGCAGCACAGTTGTAGCATGACAGCCACGCTTCGGAAAGCTCTGACATCTCTGAAACAAACCTAAGGTATTATTATCACCAGTAACAAGTACCCCGTATTGTTGTTGTAAGCACTGTCATTTTATTTCTGTCTATAAATAAGAAGGGATAAAATGGACTATTGGATATCTGTTTAACAGGGCTTAATTATTTGTTATGGGACTTTATGGTATATTTAATAAAATTAATGAGATTCTGATTACTTGAGCCTGCCACTCTCTCCAGCTGGAAAGTCTCTTTGATAAGAAGTAAAGCAAGATTGTCAGTTTCCTTATGAGAATTACAGGGTTTGAGGATTAGTCAACTGAGAATTGGTGAGGTCCTTCTCTAATTAATGTTTTCCCACCGATGTTTGCCCTAATCTCCCCTTTTATTACATTTATTACAGTGCTTCAGCGGGATGTCTGTGTGGCGAGGAAGATCTATTAAATAAAGTTACTGTTCGGTTAGTGAAATCGCAATAAAGAGCTAATTCTGTGTTTGCAGGTTTGTTAATTCCTTTTAATTTAAAAAGCCAACTAGAGGCAGGGAATATACTTTACATGGAGAGAAGAACTTGCCAGGAAGCTAGATGACCTACTCTCAATCTTGGCTTTGCAACCTTGAGCCAGTTATTGAAATAGTTTGTTCAAGATGGTCTTTTAAAAGACCCTGCCAAAACTAAGTAATTTCATAAAGTAAATAAAAAATTCATTTGCTTAATAATTTTTTAGTTTTCTTTATTCCCCACTTGGATTTTTGCTCCTTCTCCTTGTGTGTACTGTGTTGTATGTGCACATGTATGTGTGGGTGTGTGCACCCATGCAGAGGCCAGAAGAGGGTATTGAGTGTCTTCAATTCTTGTTTGATACCTTTTTTGTGGAGACAGAGTCACTGAAGCTGATGTTTGCTGTTAGGGTGAGGCTGGCCAGCCAGTGAGCAGCCTTGGAACTGATATTTTCACTTCCGAAAGCTGGGGTTACAGGCACACATAGCTTTGCCCAATTTTCACATAAGTGCTGGGGACCGGATTTGAACTCAGGTCTTGCACGTTTAGCCATTGAGCTATCTTCCTAGCTCCCCCCCTTTTTTTCTATCCTTTCTTACCTGGTTTGGTTTTGTTATTTTGATGAAGTAACTGTACTATAGTTTTATGTCATTCAGTGTTCAAAAATCTTTCACATGCAGTCTGAATTTCAAGGCTTGCTAAATTTTGGGTTATCTTTTAGCATCATTTCCTCTGATTTGGTAAAAACTACCTTGCCCCTAATTCCACCTGGGAATCATTTGCTTGCTACACTCGAAAGTATTTGTTTTATTCTGGGCTTTACTTGTGCTATAATGATTGTGTGATTCTCCCACCTCTTCAGCCCTATCCCCTTCCCTATAGCTCAGAGCGCATACTTTCTCCCCACCTACTGGAATTTGAACTTATTATTCAAGGTCAGTTCAGAAGGTGTTTTCTTTTTACTGGTTTCTATAATTAACTCCAATTAGAACCAATCTGCTTCCCCTAGGATCCTTCAGGACTGATAATGATACTGATATAGCTCCATTTAGCTATATTATGATACTGATATAACCATTTAGCACATATGCTTCTTTGATGTGCATGTTTTCTAAGCAGTATGAATGGCCCTGGGGATGGCACCCAGAAGCAAGATAGACATGATCTCTGTTCTAACGAACATTCTCACCTTAAGGAGGAGACAGATATTGAAGTGATTATACAAATTAGGACCAGAAAATGAAAGAGGAAATGCCTCTTCACTTTAGTCACCCTATCTCAGCCTCTCTAAATACAGCAAAAACTTTTAAAAATAAGGTTTTTGTAAAATCGACCATGTTGATTTATTTCTTCATAGATATGATTTGGACAAGAGCCTAAAGTTTTAGATTTGGGTTATGATTTAAATTGGTCTCCAAGCTCATCCTAGACAGAAGGATAATTGGACATTTTCTTCCACTGTTTACTCTTTTCAGAGTCCAGTAGGAAAGAAGTTAGATAGTGTTAAATACCAGAACAAGCATCCTGCGGTTGTTTTTGAATCTCAGAGACTTGGGGAGTAATTTTTTTTTTTTAATTAAAAGAAATTAATTTCTTTTAATTCCTTTCATTTCCTTGATGTCTTATCTTTTTAACCAAAATATAATTTGAAAACAGAGAATATTTCTTGTGTTGGTACAATACTTTAAATGTGATATTAAAATAAAAGTATTCCAAATTTGGTAGAGAAAATTTAATGGGGCTGGGTTAGGAGTTAACTCTTTAGCTCAAGGAACTGAAAGTAAGCCAGCATGTCTGCGGCCATGTTCATTCTAATCAGTTCTTTAACTGCTCAAAGGAATATGGATTTCCAAAGATGCTGGTATTTTTGATGACAGTTGTTTCATTTCTTTGTGTAATGTCAGGTGCAGGATTGTTATGATACTTTTTAAACAATGTAGGGTAGACTACAAAGAACATATCATCAATAATAGCAAGGAAGCAGAAAGCTCCCCTGGTCCCGAGTTTCCAGTTAACCCCAGAGCCTGGAAGGGAAAAAGAGCTAGAAACTTAAGCATGGCAGAGAGAGCAGATGTCCAAACGCCTTAGGACCAAATGAAAAAGGAAAGGTACAAAGAATAAAACCAAAGAGAAGACTAGCTCTCAGCCCCATATATTGGATTTGTGTGTGTATGTGTGTGTGTGTGTGTGTGTGTGTATGTGTGTGTGTGTATGTATGTGTGTGTGTGTGTGTGTGTGTGTGTGTAATACATGCTTAGCCAAACATACCCAAGAGGAAATAATAATACTTTCCTCAGCCAATAATCTGTGAAATATTGAAATTATAATTTTATAGCCTGTAAGTTAACATAATATGGACACTCACCACCTCAATCTTACCGAGGTAAAGCTGCGCAAATCATAAAAATGAAATGAATTCTGAATAAGTACTGTTTTGGTTTCAGTTTAAGTTTTTTCCTTAATGCAGGCTTTATATAGAAGCATTAAAATGATATATTAAGAAAAAGTTGACTGTCATTAGTGCTTGACTCAGTAATTTTTATTCACTTGCAAGAAATGTAACCTGTAATCTTCAAAATGCCTCATTGTGCTTTCAGGGTTTCATGTCCTTCCCTTCGCTTGTGATGATAAATGACTGTGGGAAACCTTCTGCTGCGAACAAATGCCAAAGAGAGGTACAGAAGTACAGAGCGGTGGAGAAGAAAGGAGAGGAGAGGAGAGGAGAGGAGAGGAGAGGAGAGGAGAGGAGAGGAGAAACAGCTCAACGCAATCAGAGGCTGTGTCAGACTACAACTGGGATCTTCCACCTCAAAGGAACGTCTGAATGTCTGCTTCTTAGAAAGTGCAGAACAAATATCTTAGGTCCAGTTACTTATTTGAGAGGACAAAGTACAAATTCAGGTAAATTTCAAGATGACCTTGAGAAATTAAAAATTAAAAAGAAATTTAGAAAATATAGTCCCGGTATCATATCCTGCAATATTTATTAATTAAAACAATAATTCTACTAAGTCTTTGGATGTATGTTAATATTTAGTTAATTAACAGAATACTTTCATGGACAGAAACAATAAATTTGAATAATGTTACAGATAGCCAAGTGCCAAGGAGACAATTATCCTTAGTTCAGGCTTTTTAAAAGTCAAATGACAACAATGGTCCTGATTGAATTGTGTGCCTTGATGTAAAACAGTTAATAAATGAAAGAAACATTTTAGATGTAACAAAGCTTCCCTACATGCAATTATCCTTTCTTGTTTTGTCTTGAAACCTGGGAAACTTTGTCTGTGAAGTATCCTGGTTTCCAGGTAAAAGAACTATCTTTTGGAAATAGGTGGCCTTGAGGTAATTTGTTTTGTGTCATTTCTCCCATTTCCTGTTTCTGGAGGGGCCAAAGTTATGAAATCTGTTATATAATACGTGTAAACATTTTGAAGGCCCACATTACATTTGCTGCCTCTAGGCAACTGTTGCAAAGTACTACAGATTTATTAGCAGCTATTTTCACAAAGATTCCATTTAATAATGTTGGTGTAGCCTCTGTAATTTATTTGATTAATAATATTTGATCTGAACCCAAATGGTGACTTCTCACATATATGACAGAAGTAATGAGCCATGGAAGAAGAAGTCTTCAGATGGTCACCAATAACCACTGCTTAGTTAATCCTTTAAATAAACTGAAGCGCAGAATGTGTCCCTTTGAAGTCATAAATAATGTATATTTTTCTTTTGACTTTTAATAAGCCAGTAGGGTTCATCTCCCAGTCTCCAAACACATATATTTTATTATGGGCCTCTGCAGTTTACTTTAATTACTGTGTCTGAGTACTTTGGGAGACTTAGCCCCACTGAAAACAAACAGAGACTTACCATCTATAAAACATTAGCTCCCTTTGGTTTCTCCTGACGCAGCGGGGGAGGCTCGGCGAGAAACACATGGTGTAAGTAAACACTCATAATTGCATTAGCATTCTCTGGTGGATTGGTAATTCAAACTCTGCTCCATGATATTGTAGGAGCAGTTAGAACAGATTTACCCACCTTGCGGTCTGCTGGGGGCTTCATCAAATTCCACGTGAGCAGAACTTAAGTGACGTATGTCCTGGAAACTGTTAACTGCTGTTAACTGGAAGTACAGTACCACCAGTATCATTTCGCTTCTTCCCGTTAGTTTGGCACCTTTTCCCATGTTCTTTAATGTTAAGTTGGTTTCAGTCAAGTCACTGGATGCCTTCCCGCTGTTTACTATGACTGCACAGCACTGGAAACAGCTGGTTGACAAACATTCTAGGTTTCCAGTCGTCTAGTCTAGATGAGTATGCTCAAATACACTTGTCAACAGAAGAAGCATGCTGATTGCAGATGGGATTAATGCATTACTTAAAAAAATAGCAATCGGAACTCCAGGATTTTAATAACTGCTTTGTATGTGCAGATTTAGTTACGGTGCCGCTCCATGCCCTTCAGTTTACTAATCTACCATTGGCTTAGAGTAATTTCTGACTTATATAAGTGCACGGACAACAGGAATGCAAAATATTACATTGTAGAAGGCATGCGACTGTCTTAGATAAAATATTGAGCCACATCATTCATCACAAATTCTTTGTGGATCTGAATGTCCCAGCCAGTAGAAAACCACTCAGTCACTCAGTTCACTTGCTTTTGTATTCTTTCCCATGGTTTGTGTTTTTAACTAGTTGGAATTTACTTTGCTTTGGAATTTTTTGTTTATTTGTTTTGTGTGTTTTTTGACTTTTGTTTTGTTGTTGGTTTTTTGTTATTATTATTTGCGTGTGTGTGTGTGTATGTGTGTGTGTGTATGTGTGTGTGTGTATGTGTGTGTGTGTGTGTGTGTTGTGGTTCAGTATTTTTAAAAAAATATATTGTTGAAAACAGGCAAAGTTCCTTCATGTGTTATGTTGTCTCTTTTGGCACTTATGTTAAAATAAACCAAATTACCTCTGTGATCGAAGTGATTAGCTACCTCTCACTGTGTAAATAGAGTCTATAGCAGCTTTTCAATAAAAGTGTAATTCAAGAAATATAATCTTACAATTTCTAGTGGAAACGTCAAAAAAAGAAACAGATGAAACATATTTATAAATTGACTAACATTTTTATTTATTAAAAGAACTTTAGTTTGTGTCTTGGAATAGATTATAAATGTTAAAATCATTAATGATTTATAAACACTTAATTTTCCCAAGGACATCAAGAACACAAAGTGTATCTTACTAAAATATATTAAGAGCATATGTAGAAAATATTACTCCAATCTATAATCAATATTAAGAAGTTATTAAGGATATGTTATACAGTTTTTGTACTAAATCTTTGAAATCCAGTGTGTATTGCTTTTAAAGCTGGCTTCAACATGGACCAGCTAGTGCAGTAAACTACTTGTGGCCAGTGGCCACCACATTGGACAGTAAGATTATCCTTTCTCATACTGATGAAAGAACTGAATGGCTAAAAAACAACTATGGTGAAAATTGTAAAATAACCCACACAATCCAAGTTCCTCCTCCGTAGACATTTCCTTCGAATCCATCCCCCCTTCAGGACTGGAATTTCCTGTATCCTTTGCAAATTTGTATGCTCCTACTCGGTTCTCTTAGGCTCTGATGTCCTTTCATTGGTTTCTCAGGTTTTCTCTGATTTCTCTCCGGAGAATCTGAGTGTCTTGCTTGGGTGCTCTGTCTGCATAATGGAGAATAGAAATTGCACTCGGGTGTCTGTGATGGCAAGCTGTGATGGTGTTTGTGTGAAAGGGACCTAACAAGCAATGAGAAAGAGTGAGGCAGAAGCGTCAGCTTTCAAATAGAGAAAGGAGAGGCATGTGCTTGTACTTAGACGCTGCAGTGCAAGGGCATGCCTTCTATTGAAGGGAATCTAGTCTAGGGTAAAGCTGAAGTGTTGATGTTGGGGGTGTCAGCTTGATTGACAGTACAGCAAAGAACTGTAGTTTTCATTTTTTCTCCATGTCTCAATTTTTAGAAGTTAATTTACTTTTTATATAGAACATATTACAAATAAATATGCTCCAGCTACTCTTGATAGCTTTATAGATTTCTGTAATTCTGCTTAAGAAAAACTCTTTCAAAGAGCCATGCTGTATTTAGGGGGAAATATCTAATATTGAGTCTTACTGGAGATCAACCATTAGGCAAATAAAAGTTACTTTCAGAGTTTCCCTTCTGTAGCTTGTTGTGTATACAAACACATTGCAATCTGGTTGTAGCTGTGTCATTTCAATCTACTCTGTATGAGTTGAGTTTATGGACTACGAATAGTTGCATATTTTCAAGAATGTAAAAGCAAAACAAATCTGGTGATACAGGTAAAAAACGAAGTCTGTCAGGGTATATATTTTATAATGTTAATAAATTTATAGAATGACTCAAAACATTGTATTATTTAATCTGCAGAGCTAATGTCAGTCAAAATGAATCCTTTCATTAATTAGAGGGTTTTTTGTTGTTATTTCAGCCCACAATTATTTAAGGCTATAAATTCTGTCTCATTTTTGTGAGAACACCCAGGCTTTTAAAATTCTTTTAAAAAATTGTTTAAATAATGTAAATTCAATTGTATACTTACAGTTTTTGTATGTGTTAACATACACAACATATAAATATATTTAACATATATTGCACAGACTGTAAATAAACAAATGTGCCAATTATAAAGTGAAAATATATATTTATCTTGTAAAGTAGACCATGTATATTTTTATGTCAGTCATGTGTTTTGAAGATTCCTTTAAACATAAAATCTGACATGGGATTCATTGCTTAGATATTTTCTTATATAATTTTCGATATTTGATGGAAAAGTCCTAGAGTTTCATATTGCCTCATTGAAATTTTTTTTAATTAATATTGGAAAAAGTATACTGACATATACCCTAAGAAGACTCAATTCCTTAAAATTAAAAAAAACTTGCTAATATAAATAATGCAATAGAACAAAATCATTTTTTTTAAACATTTAAATCATTGAGTCACATAGCAAATGTTTTTTTAATTGGAATTATGAGGCATAAATAATAATGTACTTTGAATAGTTGTTTTTGAAGAGTAACTGTAGAAAAATAAATGTTTCCTGCAATTTATCTAGGCTTCTTATGTATGTATTACCATCCTTTTAAAATCATGAAGGAGATCGTCTGTCAAGACTTTCAAGATTTTCATCCGATTACTAAATTGGACAATGTCAACTGATTCTTTGAGTGACACCCATAAACTCTTTCCCAGTGATTTTCTTTAGCTTTGGAATCGAGGTCGTCTTTGGAAAGGCTCAGTGTTTGCCTCCTGCCAGGGCTTGAGCTGCCTGATAAGCACACCCAGAGGCTTAAGGAAGGTGCCTGAGAGACTCGAATGGTTGGTGAGGAATCAAAACTATGCTTTAATCCTGTGTTCATTTTCATATCACAAAAGGTACGGCAGAACGATTGGCATTCGTAAAAGAAAAAGGCAAACGCAATTAAAATCCAGCCTCTAATCCCCTCTGCCTCGGTTTAGAACCAGAGCCAAAAGAAATAGTGTTTTAACAGGTACATGCACCCTCGGGGGGGGGGGGGGGGAGCACACTCCGACCACCTAGCTGGTGAGATGAAAGATAACAGGATCTCTTTGTATCAGTGGCCCAACAAATTGTACTCCGAGAAGGATGGCCGACAAGAGGCCACAGAACTAGTGGGTGGCCATCAAAAACTGTAGTTCGTGACACTGGCTGAGTACGCATTACATCCAATAAATGCCATCTTTCTGAATAGCCTTCTGCCTTGGCAGAGAAGACATCCATGTCAGTGTTTGAGAAGACCTTAGAGTGGGTATCCTCGGCATGTTCTGAGAGCCATTTCCAACTGATTGAAGAGCTGCCGGATCTGCTAACCACTAATTAGCCTAACTGACACCAAATGGAAGGAGTGACTCAGCCGTTGCAAAGCCCCTGCCTAATGGTGGTGTTGTATCTCGGTGCCTGAATGAGAAATGCTTATTAACTGCACCCCATGTAAGAGAAACCTCCACATTATATCAATATTGGGGAAGTTGAGGATTAAATCGTGAATTAATCTGTCAGTCTGTCCCACCCTGTCAGCACTCTTGTCTTCAGGAATATCAACAAAGCTGGGTTGCCTGATTTAAACTCTGCTATTGCCACAGTGGGAGGTTGGCAGATAGGTTGAATTTCAAACCATAGGGTTTCTTGAGCACACCAAAGTCAAAGAAGAGAAAAGCCAAGAAGAAACTCAGTAGTGGGCACTGAAGAAGAGTTTGTTCTTGAAGATAGGAACTCATCTTAGTGTTAGGTTCTGAACACAACAAAACAGTAATTTTAATCAGTAGAATTTTGTTTTGTTTTCTGTTCAAGGTATTGGTTTTCAGCTGATAGAGCAGGTGTTGAGTGGAATCTTCTAAACAAAATGAAACAAGACAAAGAGTCCTCAAAGCCTGCATACTGAAGTAAATTAACTACAAGTTAGGACTAAACACTGGACGTCAACTGACTTTAGCTGGAGCTAGTTATCTTCTTATACTGAAAGGCTAATTTCTCAAACTAACAGGGAGGAGAAAATAATTGGCATAATTCCAACTCTCCAGAAGGGCTATGGTTTTCTCCTTCCAGGTAAGTTGTAGGATTTCCCTCTTTTCACTACGATGGTGAGCTCCCGGAGTAGATGCAGAGAGAGAGGCTGGGGAGAACCTGGGACGGTCACTTGGGTATTTACCTACGCAGAGGAGGCAGGAGCAGGTAGCTGATGAGCTGCTTTTTCTGGTATTACGTTGAGATCTTTTAATTCTGAAAGAAGTCACCTACCTGGCTTTCCAAAGGCACAGGCAACAAAGACAAGCCTAACTAAGGCCTTTAAGACTGACTGGAGGAAGTTCATTGAGGAACAGTGAAATAGATGGTGTTATAGCAACTATAAACACAAATCATAAAGATTTCATGGATGAATAAATGGCATTACATTTTCTGGTCCCTAACATGACCAAGAATAGAATATAAATATAGGTGGCTTCATGCTGGCCATGAGATGTATTTTAAGTAAGCATTTTCATCGAAGTGGACATGAACACACGTTTATAGTCCAGAACAGTGATCTTAATCTGACATCATCAGTTCACTCACCTGATAGGCATTCCTGCTTCATCCGTTTCTGAACTAGAGCACAGACTAGCCAGTCAGACTAGTTTAGCTTCAAGGAAGGATATTTCCACTGAACTTTGTGGGAAACAATATTCTCAATGGGGCTTAGAAAATTGAAGAAAGTTGGAAACAATGTGTGTTTTTAAGCAAATGAAGTTAGCGAATTGTCTCTTCCTAAAACTGTTATTTCTCACATCAGTCAAGAGATCTTCACTGAACAAAACACTCGAAAAGACAAGCCTAGTTGCTTCCTTGTTTCCCAATTGGAGCAAGAAGGCAATAGAAATTACTCTTGTCAACTGTAGCACATACTATCTGCTAGTGAAGAGGAAAACTACTGAGAAAGTATTGAGTGAGCAGAGAGTTAAGTAATGATATTTGTTGCATATAATTCTGAGCCAGGGACATTTCTTTATTGCCACTTTTCAAAATATTTTTTTTTTTTGCCTGCATGCAGGCATTTGCCTATGCATCAAGTGCATGCCTGGTGCCCACAGATGCCAGAGGAGGGCACCGAATCCCTGGGAATGAGTTAACAGATGGTTGCGAGCTGCAGTGTGGCTTCTGGCAGTCAAACCTGGGTCTTCCGCAAGAGAAGCAAGAGCTCTTAACTGCTGAGCCTTCTCTCCAGGCCCCATTTATTATCACTTGCTCAATTGGCCTAAGCGCCAGGGTATCTGGCTTGAGAGTTTGGCGGGACAATAACAGTACAAATAGCAAATATTTTGGGTAATTTTAGGAATAGGTGTTTTCCTCTAATAATTTGGCAAGCTAAATCTTTCTCTGCTAAATGGAGGAATCGCCCAGTGTTGTCTTTTTCTGTCAACAGCTTTCCTCTTGCTACATATTAAAGTAGCTGTGGGTAATTATGGGCATTTCTCCTTGTAAGGAGCTGCGGAGGGGAGTTGGGTCTCCACTTACCTATCCAGCACACATCTATCTACCTATTCATGAGGCAGACAGCTTGCTGTGTATTTACCATGTGGACCAATTTGTGCTGATTCTGAAGTCCATGGGTGGAAGGGCGTTGTGGTAGAAGGCGCTGATCGCCACATTGTTTGTTGAAACTCTGCTTTCACGAATAAATGGTTTCCCAGCTTTCCTTTTGACTTTAGTCTTTGTGGTAGGAAATAAGCCCCTACTGCTTCGGGTATGAAAAACAGTTACGGAGGTTGCTTTTTTCTTTCATTTTTCTCATTCCCTGCATAGGTGACAAGAATATCAGATATGCAATATGGTAAGAGGACATGAAACTTTAATCATCCTGAGTTCGGTCTAAAAGGTTCAAGATCAAAAGGCTCAGCAATCGACCTCAATTTTCTAGAGGGGAGAGGGTGCGATGGGCCGAGGGACAGGATTTCCTGGTCACCATTAGCCACTGGGGGGCGGGGGGTGTGTCTCTAACTTCCATCTGTGTTTTTAAGGTTTCCATGATGGCAGATGCTGTCAATAGCTTGCAGAAGGTCTCAGGACCCAACGCATTTGTATCCTCTCCCATGTCTGAAGTCACTGGCTTTGTGTGGAGATCTTTAAATTGGCCAGGACAGAGATACTTACTCCAAAGGAACTGGCAGATGCCACAAACCAGAGCTAAGCCCTGGAGAAATGGGTGTTAATGGCTTACTAGCACACCACGAGCTATGAGAGATTTAGTGTCTCCATGAATCACCTGATACAGGCAACCACACTATGACCGGTTTCCGCAGTTAGCGCTTCGTGGCTCATAGAAGGAAAATCCAGCCGAAACCGTTTAGTCACTGGGGAGCCGAGTCACTGCAGTTGCTTGGCAATGACACAGAGACAAGCAACATGGTGATTGTAAATTTGCGTCACTATCAAGTTGCTAGTATAAGGAAAGCGAAGCCACATGCAACTTGGAACTTGTAGCGTTAAACAATGCATTTCGTTGTGCGGGTCAGGCTCACCTTCAAGGGTCTCTTGTAGCAAGATGTAACTGAGGGGGACGAGATCAACACAACAGAAGGGCGGCAAAAGTGTGCTAGGATTTGTAGTGTCCTCTTGTTGCAAGCTGCAAGTAGGGAGGATTCTGACGGTATTTCTGAGAATTTGGCTGTATATAAATATCTGGGTCTACTGGCTGGAGTTAACATCCCAGACTAACGTGTCTACAGTCATAGATTATTTTCCAAGCTGTCTGATTCAGTAGTTTCATCCTTCTGACTATAACTGTTTTTATTTGTCAAATAATTTCATTTTTGTAAACATTATACTTGAGAGAATGGAGACAGACTCCCTTGACTTCTGTGTACTTTGGATTGTAGGTACCAAGATTTGTTGATTTAGAATAGAACATATTTACCTTTTCTGGTATAGTGGCTTTCTAATAGCTTCTTGAGTAAGTTTAAGGAGTTAGAATAATTATATGTTTAACTGCACAAACACCTTACAATTCCATACAATGTAAAAATAGAAAACAATAAAAAGAAAATCTGTATTATCCCAGGGAAGTGACATAGGAGGAGAACAGGGCCTTCATTTTCTGCTGCACATGCTTGTATTGTCTGAATTTGTTACAATAAACATAAATATTAATTCAAAATATGTTCTGCTTTCAATTTTGTCATCTCCTCTCACACCTGAAATGGAATGAAAGAGGCAGAGAACACAGCATGCCATTTTTTAAATATTTTTTCTATCTTTCAAAATAAAAATAAAAATGAAGAAAAATGCAGCCAAAATGGCTGTATGTATTGAAATTTCAGGGGATTACAGGAATATTTTTTCCAATGATAATATAAAAATCCTAAAAACTCAAGCTTCAGTGGAAAGAAAATGAGAGCAGATGCAGGAACGGAAACTTCAAACCTAGACTTCTGCACCTTTTAATGAGATGAAAGTAGCGTTTTAAAGTCTTAGTGGTCAGAAAAGCAGTCTGAGGTGTGCGGTTACCACAACGCCTTGGCTTTTTGGCTGGAGAGCTATTTCAGATCCCTTTGTGGTATGTTTGGCAATACACTTAAAAGATTACTCGTTAAGCTACTAATAATCCAGCTTCGGGCAATTTTCTGTCTGTCTGTCCAGTCGCCTATTCTCTCTCTCTTTAAAAAAAAAAAAAAAAAACAACAAAAAACCAAATGGCAACGTGAAACACAACAAGGACAAAAAAGGAAGACAAGGTAATCTCTTCTGAGTTCCCCCGCCCCGTCCCCTGAGTTTCAGACAGCTCTGAAATTACTTGAAGACTGATGTATTCCCGGTCTACGTCAACACTGATTTTTTAAGCTTCTTTCCAGGGGTGATAGTGTGGGCTGGAGTCATTGTGGAAGTTCCTCCACTTCCTTTGTGTTCATCTGTCTGTTTCAGGGTTTTAATTTAGGTTAGTGAAGGCAATTCTTTTTAGAGTTTTAAGTTGGGTTTCTGTAGGTTCTGTTTACTGGATGTGGCTCCAATGAGTTCAGCTAGAGACAAAACTAATGTGTGCATCGGGGGCCATGCGGTAGAGGCAGCCTGCGTGGAACAAATCCTTACTAGGGCTGGCTTCTTTATTGCTGAAGCCCATTTACCCAGGATCCCTATTTATGAGGAAATAGATTTTATACTCACATGTACATGTGCATGCACACACACATGCACACATGCACATTTATACATATACAAGTCTAATGAGAAATTATTTAAAATTTTATTTTAGCTCACAGCATCTTGGGGACTATGTGTAAACCTCCATAATATTTAGGTTTGTGAAAATCTTTTAGGTATGTGATATTTTCTCCTAGACCACCAATCGTACATCTCTTTGAATTAATAGTATTCTTTATCCACATTGGACCTGCAAGTTTGAATCATCATTTCTTTGCTGCAGATCTGATACATATATATCAGGACTTTATTACCTTCAGTTCTGGAGGTTGAAAAGTCCCAACTCAGGGTGCTTCTTGGTGAGAGCACTCTGACTTGTAGACAGTTGGCTTCTTGGTGCATGAGGAGGAAGGAAAATCCTCATCAATACTTCAGTATCTCTCAAAGGATTCCATTGTACAGAATGTCAAAGCTTGAGCATATGACTGAATCTGGGGAACACACAAATACTTAGTGATGACAGCCCACTTACACAGAAGTGGAAAAGGTCTTAATAACCCATAATGCTCTTCTGCTACACATCATTGCATGTAAACATTTGTCAAGTGTTTCTGTTTCCTCCTTTGGAGGGGATTCTGCCCTCACACATCCTTGGGTTCTCATCTTGACTCCAGGTAAAGAATATAACTCAGGATTTAGAAACCACTAGCACACTGCAATTCCCAAATTGCAGTGATTGATTTTGGGGGTCGAAATTCACTCAGAAAATCTGAGCCTAGGGAAGCAAGGAGGCTTTGGGTGGGACTGTGAAGGGCAAGACACCACTTTCGATTCCCATCCCCCACCTAAGCTAAGTGCGTGATGGGAGATGGCTGCTGCATCTTGTCATCATCTCCACACATCTTGGTTTAAAAGTCAGCTCTTGATGATGACATCTGCTCATCAAGCTGCCAACATACAAATCAATGTGGGAATTCCTAAGGCCTAGTAAGACCACTTTCCAGCTTCAGGGGACCAAGCCTCAAGTCATACTCTAGTTTGCTTTCTCCTTGCATGGCCTGTTGTGCTTCTTCAGACCATGGTGTCATGGCCTTGCCCATGTGACTGCCATCTCAGGAAAAGGTTAATATAGGAACTTCTCCTTTCTAAATGCAGATAAGGCTATGCCCACTCTTCTGCTCTGCATCTGCTAGTAAGGTCTATAGCACCAACTATTTGCCTGCCACCTTCTCTAAGGATGCTCCCTCTCACTACATTTTATGTCTGGATATTTCCTTCACAGGATAGCATGAAGCTTTGTCTGCTCCTTAGGTCTCTACTAAATGTCACTTTACCAAGGAGTTTTTATTCATCTTACATAGAGCACCAGCTCTTTGTTCCTCCCCTCGCTGGGAACACTATATCTCTCTTCCATGAGTTGCTTTTCTTCATTTCACAAGAATCTGACATGCAATGTGTTTAAGCCATTTATTTGTTTCCTGTTTGACTTCCTTGGGTAAAATATAAGCAACCTAATGACAAGGCTGTGGTCTGAGGATAACGAAAAGGACTCAGGTGTTGGTTTCCAGCTGACATGCGATTTGATCACAAAGATTTAAACTTCCTCAGTGGGTGAATTCCATTGATAAATTCATAGAATGGATCATTAAGTGGTGAAGCAGTGGGTCACTGGGGATGTTCCTGAAGGATGCCTTGCCCTCTAAACCTTTCTCCTCCTTCTCTCAGCTTGTCTACTTTATTACAAACTCCTCATTATGATAGTCTAAGTAAGATAAGATAGGTACACAGTGTGGAAGTGGATATCTGAGTGTGGATCAAAACCTCTGCTACTATGAGCCAAAGTAAAGCTTTTCTTCTACATGTTGCTTCTCTCAGATATTGTATGTGTGTGCATGTATGTGTGAGGCTCCTCCATACATGTGAACATGTGTCTGCAAGTGTGTGTGTGTGTGTGTGTTTGTGTGTGTGTGTGTGTGTGTGTGTGTGTGTGTGTGTGTGTGTGTAGGCCAGAGGAGGTCTTTGGGTACCTTATTCCCTTGGGGCAAGGACACCTACTGGAGCCCTTAGTGATCAACAGAATGCAGAAAGAGTGACAACCACACATCCACATTTCTCGAGCCTGTCTCTTGCTCTGCTAAGTAGAGACTGCTTTCTCATTTTGGGTAAGAAATCAGTGACACCTTAGTGTATTATTAAAGTGCTAAACTCAAAATATGAACAAGATGGAAGGTTGTAAGTGTGATATTGTCCTACTTCCTTCTTTGGCTTTTATTTAAATGACTTGGTTTATGATGAAAGAACAGCCTTCACTGTGGTCCAGCCTGTGTTCTGATATAGTTTCCTTGACTATGTTTCAGAGCCCAGTTCTCTTTCAGTCCTCCTGATAGGTAGTTCTGCTTCTTCTTCTGGTTTGCTGTCTCTCATTTCTCTTTAATTCCTCCATCTCTGTCTTTCTGCCTCTGTCTCTGTCTCTCTGTCTCTGTCTCTCTCTGTTTCTCTCTCTCTCTCTCTTTTTCTCTCTCTCTCTACTCTTCTGTACACTGCTCCACTGTCATGCCAGTTATCTCAGGTATTTTAGTTAAATTTGACTAAGTTGCTTTTCATCAACATAAAAATCAATATTAAAAAGAGATGCTTACATAGGCCTCACCCTAGCTATTCAGAATTAACCAGATAATTTTAAAACTTGGCTTAAGGCTTTACATTTTTTGGTTAAAGATTTAAAAAAGATATTTCAAAAGAGGATATAGGAGCTGACAACATACACCTGAAAAGATACTTAACATTATTTGTCATTAGGAAAACACAAAATTATAGCAAACGTGAGATACTATAACAAGGTCCCAATTAAAGAACTCTAGAGATTTAGGACAGTTTCAGAAGATGTCACATGAGTGTTCACACACGGCCAACTATGACCATCCCTAGAAAATAGGTAAATATCTTCATTATATGCCTACTGTGTATTAGAAATTGTGCAAAATGCTATGTGAGTACTCACTCATTTAAAGAGCAAACTACTGGGCTGGGATTGTAATTCAGTTAAAAGAGTGTTTGCTTTTCATGTGTGAGGCCCTAGACTCAATTCCTAGTACTGACAATAGTAATAATGATCAAATTAAATAAAAACCAAATGCCTCTGTGCAGAGGATATTATTAACTTCATTTTAATAATACATTTCAAGCTAGGTATGATGGCATATTTCTGTAATACCAGCTGATTGAGAGATGGAGGCATGAGATGTGAGTTTGATGCCACACTATACACAGCAAGATCCTGTTTCAAAACAAACCAATTAACCAACCAACCAAGAAACCAATCAACCTATCAATAAACCAATCAACCACCCAACTAACCAACCAACCAACCAACTCATCCACCCACCTACCAACCAACCAACCAACCAACCAACTAACCAACCAACCAATCTACTCATCAACCAAATAGCCAATCTGCCAACCAACAAACCAACCGCCCAACCAAGTGACCAATCAGCCCACAAACCAACCAACCAACCAACCAACCAACCAACCAACCAACCAACCAACCAGCTAACCAACCAACTAACTCACTGAACAACCACATAAACAATCAACCAAACAACCAATCAGCCATCCAACCAACCAACCAACCAACCAACCAACCATCCAACCAACCAACCAACCAACCAACCAACCAACCAACCAACCAATTACCTTGATAGTTTTGAAGATTTAATTTTGTTGTTTTTAGTTGCATGTCTCTGTCTTCACATGGGTAAGTATATGTGTATGCCCATAAAGCCATATGACCATCTGGACTTGGAGATACAGGTTGTTATGAGTTCACTGTTGTGGGTACTGGGAACTGAACTTCGATCCCCTACAGCAGCAGTAAGGACTCCTAAATGCTGAGCCATCTTTCCAGCCCCATGCAAAAAAACTTAAAATACAGTACATTTGAAAAAGAACACAATTATTTTTGTGGAGAACCACTGAGACATAATCTGTATTTACATGCTATAATATCTGATAATATATAGCACATTATTTTATTTATATCCATCAATAGTAGTAAGGTTGCTGATGCAGGTAGACCAAGTAATTTGTATTCTTAATTAGTGTTTTTATCTAATGATAAGAGTAATAACTATTGTAAAATATTTAAAATATTTTACTTAGTTTGACTAATATCTTTACAGGTTGGAATGTAGAACACTCATTTTATTTAAGTGTATTAATTTAAATGGCTAGATATATGTAAGTAGAACATGAAGCTTGCAAAAATAATTGAAAGTTAATTTAAAGTATCTTAAGGATTTCATACCTTTTGCAAAAAAGACAAAACTGCATAAATTTATTACTATAAAGGACTTAAAATTCTCAGCTCAGAAACCCCATTGATACAATCATTGTATTGTATTCTTGAGAGTAACTGTAGAAGAGATAAATTTTTAAATATTTCTATTTCTTCAGTTATTTTTATCGGTCTATCAAAGGAAATTTGATAAAATAAGCATCAAGTTACTATGTATAGAACTTCAGCAAAACCCTGCTTAATTGCACCTTCCTCTACTCAGAGGATCTGGGGACCATCATTGGTCTGGCTTTTTGTCTGGCATCTCTAATGCTTTCATGAGATGGGGGTTCTGATTCTCTGGCTGTCCCTTTGAGGAACACCTCATAAGTGTACTGTTCTGAAACAACCCAAAGTTATGTTTTTGCTAGGTCCTAGATCACTACCTCATTTACTTACTTTATTTTTACTTATGTAAAAGAACAGATGGCAGCTAATCTTTATCTCCCATTTTAATATTTGGTTTGTATGTAATCAATATTTCCACTCCATGTCCCTTTACTGGTCCACTCACCTTCAGCTTATCATCACTTTAAGTTCCTTTGCTGGACAAACACAAATCCCTCCCCCACCCCTCTTTCTTTTTAACTTCCTTAAAATTCAAATCGGATCCAACAATGAATTCTAACTGAGATACAGTTTTAAATAATTATATGTAAAACTCATTCCTCACTTTAGTTTAAAGGTTAATAATTTCTAGTCTTTTATCTTTTATCTTTATTGTGTATAATTCTACTTTCATAGTAGCCGAATGAGGTGAAAATACAGGATTTCAGGAAATATCATATAATACCATAGTATAATAACTGACCATTTTGGAGTTCTGAAAAGATGAGCCATGTATATGTATATCTATATGTTTGTGTAGGTATATGTATATACCGACACATATGTATGTAGTGCCTCATTTGGCAAGGGCCTGCAACTTTCTTGCCTATCCTGAGAGCACTGTGACATTGCTAGTGGAGGACACAGATAGGAGAGGTAAGAGGAAATTGAGCCATTCTGGAAATATTTATTTTCAATAGTTGGTTCTTCATGCAGGAATAAGAGACAAGAAACAGTGACCTCATGTCTTCCAGTTGGATCTTTGGCTTATCAGTTTTGTAGGACTGAGAAGACTAAATTGGTTTTGTTTTAAAAAAATGGTGTTGTTGTTCAGAAAAAAAACAAAACAGATTTCAGGAGCCATAGATTTTTCTTAATCATTGGCTCTACTTTGTAAAAGGGACCTGTGAGCTGTCAATAACAGTTGCCTCTACCAAGCTTAGCCCATTCCTACTTCCCAGGCCAGGTTCAGCTTGAGGCAAAGTGCAGTTGGCATTGTTCTTTCCTTCTGCAGGAGAAGATGTCGAGAACGCTGTATATGAATGTGTTTTAAAGACTAGGAAATTTTCCATTAGCCATTTACTCTGCTACTGACTGACTATATTTTATGTTTACTAATCCTTGTGAATGATGGGGTTAAAATTGAAGCTATAGTAGAATTCATCTCACGAAGGAGACTGTATGCCAGCATCTAACACCTTTCCAGTGATGAGCGCTCCATTGCCTCTGACTATAATTTGTGATTTTTTTCCAAGAGAAAGTCAAGAAAATAAAACTTTTGCCTAAAATCATGGGAAGATGAGGATCTTATTAGGTGGGGAGAAATATCTGTAATGAAGGCTGTGTTACTGTACAATTCTGTGAGCAGAGACTAGAAAGTTAATGGTGAAAATAGGAAAAGGAGTTTCATTAAATGGTGAGATGGTTTCAATGACAGATTCCTCAATTGCGCATGTGTGCTTTGATGGTGCACAGATTCACCTTGCTGACCAGGACATGCTCCCTTCCAAAAATCACAGTTACATTTGGTGTTGGTCCAACACAATGAATGGGGCAAGGATTTGCTCTTGAAACTGTTTGCTTAATCTAAACACTAGAGGGCACTGTAGCCAGCCAGGATCTGGGCCTTTGTGTTCCATGATAGCTAATATCTATGTCACTATGTCACTTATTTAGTGCAATTGCCAGAAGTTTTCTGTTTGCTTCAATACCCAAGTGTTTTATAGGGAACTGGGTCTTCCTGTCTTGACAGACTAGTTTACACATCTCTACATTGTATACTTTTAGATAGAGGTAGCTCTCATTTTAATAAGCTACTAATTTAACAAGGAGCTGTACAAGTGAGAAAGGCACATTACACATTTCTGATATTGAAAAGTAAATGAAGTTTTTACTCTGTGCTAAATCTCTGCCCTACAATTGAATCCAGATTTCAATTTCTAAAATTAGGCTGTGACAAAATAACTGTGAGGAGCCAGATGAATGTGGTACTCATGATGTCTGTCCTGACTGCAGATACCCAGAAATGGAGGTTCCATAAAGAAGGAAAGAGGGGGACTGGTCACTATGCAATAATTGCTATCAGTAAGGACAGCATGTGACCCCAAATAGCACTCCAAATGCAAAGTGTATCAAGATCATCAAGAAGGTCTGGTCTTGTGGAAGCCAACAGCTGGGCCCCCTGCCTTAGGAGAGCATCAGGAGCAAAGGCCCTGGGATAATTGGTATTTATTGTTGCCCTTGTTTTGGATTCCAGGCCTTAGCTAAACCTTTCCCAGCACAGCAAACCCATGGTTAACTTGACAACGGTAGGAAGGCCATGGAAGAGAGCTACAATTAGCTTCCCCTTTCAAAACAAAACATTAGAAAAAAAAAAAAAACAACCTACGGGCAAAGCACATGTGATGTTTAATGACAGTTGGCAGATGAAGAAGGATTCCCCTTAGAAATGAGAACATACTTGTGTTACTACACAATAACCAGAGAGGAGACGTTTCTCAGAAAGGGGCTAATTATCCATGCCGAAGTGAAGAGAGAGAGAGAGAAAAAAGAATTTGAAAGACAGAATAGTCATAATTATAAAGTAGATTGCTCTAACACAGGGATTCAAAGATGCTGTTGGCAGGTGGTTTTTCTTTAGGTTATGGTTCTCAGTGCCCACCAAATCTTAACTCTGCTCTCAAAGTGTTTTCTGTAAGGGACAGTGCTAGCCATGGTAAACACTCAGTCTCCGAGAAGCTTCAAATAACAGCTAACCAGAAGTGAGCAAGATGCTTACCTGTTATGGGCCTCGAGTCTACTATCCGAAAGAATCAGAGGGAGACCTCTTAACATGCCAGCTGAATGCTGCCTCAGTGTGTCTTGAGACCCTCTGGGACTTGAAGCTCTTCAACTCCATTATGTACTGTGGTGGAGCGACTTTAGTAACATCCTTTAACACACTGCTTAATACGTTAGTGATAACAGGAGGCTGAGGAACAGCCCATGACAAGATTAGAGGGAATATGCGAAGAGACTGAAGTCAAGCTCTTTTTGATCTCCCCGGGTCTATTTTATTATTTTATGTGTGTGAGCGTTTCTGTCTATGTCATTCATGTATACCAATTGTGTGCCTGGTGCCAGTGGAGGTCAGAAGAGAGCATCAGATCTCCTGGGATAGCAGTTACAGGTGGTTGTGAGCCTCCATGTGGGAGCTGGGAATCAAACCCAGCTCATCTGCAAGAGCAACAAGTGCTGTTAACCCTTGATCCAGCTCTCCAGCAGAAGGAGTTAAGCTCTTACCCTAGAAAAACAGCAATGTAGGAGACTGGATTAGAGGATGGAGCCAACTCCGAAGAGGCCAGGAGAAGGCAAGGGATGCAGCAAGAAAGCAACATGAAACGGGACAGAGGTAAGAAAGAGGTCATGCATACCCAGTCAAGACCATTTCTGCTTTGTTTTGGATTTGGCAACAGGGTCTCACTCTGTAGTCGAGGCTGGATTCAATCTCACCTGTAGCTCAGGCTGGGCTTGTACTCACAGCAATCCTCTTGTCTTCTGCTCCTTCCTGAGTGCTGGGATGAGAGGCATCAGCCATCCTGCCCATCAGGAAGATATACTTAAGAAGTGTGTGGGGTATCAGAATTCACAAAGTAGTCCTGTTGGATAGCGTTTACTGGCAGCGGGAAGTTGGCCATGCTTCCCTCCCAGCTCTTACTTAAATGGGCACCAATGCTTATATGTGATTGTACGCAGGGTTGGAGTTGTATGGATTGTCCTGGTATGGCTATAAAAACAGAAGCATCTGTATAAATACAGAAGCATCGTCCGATCTTTATTCCAAAGCATTTTCCATTCTTAGAAGTTGTGATTTGAATCTAGAAGCTCCCATGTAAGACTTAATCTCAGAAAAATAGAAACATTGTTGGGGAGACATGGTTGAAACCTGGGCCAAGGCCCAGCAATCCCGATGCTGTTAAGTGCCCCAGGGCCTGTTGGGAACCTCCACAGGTTGCTTCTGCTGAGAAACTGTCAACTAGAATATATTCTGTACATTAAAATTTTTCATCATACCAGTTCCCACTACAAATTACTTGCCAGGTTTGGAATGTTCTGAAATTAGCTTTTCTCAAGTGTTACAGTATGTATCCTACTTTACTAAGCCTGAAATTATCAGTGAACTGGGGTACAGGTAAAACTCGGTTTCTTGCTCCCGTATGGTCACTGCTCCCTCACTCCTTTAACTCTTTAAAGCTCCAGAATTTTTGGAAACTTTGTCTTGACACTTTTATTACTTGGAATTGATTTTCTTTGCAAAAGGAGCCTTCCCAGATTACACCTGCATCCGTTTTTCATTTCATCTTTATGTCTACACCACCTGTTAGCTGGCTGTGACGACAATGGGTCAGTGAGTTTTGCTGCTGTTTGCTGTTTTACCTTGCCCATACCTTTTCTGAACTGTGCTGATGTTCTTGATGGCCACTGAGGGGAGCCACATACCCATACTTGTCAATCTGAGGACTGTGCCCCTTTAAGGAAGCTGAGGTCAACCCTAGCTGTGCCCAATATGAAAAGTAACATGCTATATGCTCCCAGAAGGAAGACAGCAGTTCAAGCTGGCAAATCCTTGGATTTTAATTTGAACCAATGAGTTTATTCGGCTTCTCTGTGCATCTGTGGTTAGAGAGGGAAGAAAGTCTTGCAAAGGGTGCTGTGTTTGAAGGCGGCACACACATTTTCACAGCCCAGCTCCTCTTTCTTCCTCTTGCATGGACCTCTGAGAATGACAGCTATTAGATGGTTAAGCCTCCAAATGTTAGTGTCTTCTGTATTTGCAAACGAATGCTGTATTACCAGAGCTCCTGGATTTTCCAGGAATATTAACCAAACAGCACTACGTGGCGTATTTTAAACTTCTATTTTACTTTGCCTCCCGGGAGTCTCCATGTTGAATTTATTTTTCTCTCCATCCTATAAGAAACATCTTGACCCATAAAGTTAACAGATTATTGATACTATAGAAAACAGAAAGGTGAGTGGTAAGAGGTAATGTGCAACCACTGGTACTCACAGCTGCTTATAAGTTTGTGTTGTGCATATGCTGTCTGAGCACAGTGCTGCACACAGAGAAGTTAAGGACTCATACCAAGGAAGGGATTTCACCTAAGCTGCTGGGGTTTCCACTAAGGGTCTTTTACTATGGAATGGGGTCAAGTTTATACTGAGAGATGTGAGATACAAGATTGGAGGAAGCTGTGAACCCAATGACTTCACATTTTGGTTGACACAATGTAAACACCAAGGACCAGTGTCACTGAGGCTGTCTGGGGACTTCTGGTGAGGACAAGTTATCATTTGATTAGACTCTTGGAGTATCTTATTTTCCCCATACACAGTGTTTGTAATTTTGCTTCTTTTTTATTTAATTGTATGCTAATGACCTCTGTGAAGAATAATAAGTTCTAATTAGATTCATGCTGTATCAAATTATATTACTGCATATGCTATTTGGCAAAATAGAATTAAAAAATAATTAATGGAATTAAAATTTGAAAACCTAAAAGATTATCTTAATTAAACCCCTTTATCTTTTTGGATTTCCAAACAGACTGGGAATATTTGATTTTTGCACTTAGTTTAGGAAGTCAGATTAATTACAGAAGTGGTTGGCATAAATTTCACAATTATTAAGATGTTATTATTGTAAATAAAAATACTCCATTGGAGAATCATGCTGAGTAATTTGGATGAAAATTATCATTTGTTAAGGTTTGTGGTACACCAGCTACTTCATATTTTAATCTTTTCACAATAATACAATGAAATTCATAGCCAATTTAGAGATTAGAAAGGCTAATGTAAGCATTGAATATGAACCTCAGCTCAAACTGTTAGTGTCAAAAAGGATTTGATACCAACATTTATTCTCTTAATTTAAGAGAAAGGTTCTTAGTTTACCATTGTAGCATTTAATCTAATGTTGATGCATATCAGTATGGTTTGTGTCCTGTGCTAGCCTGAGAATTAGTCTTAAACAGATTCCTTTTCTTTGTGCTTTCAGCTTCTGCAGTGTGGCCTGCAGCCTCTCATATTGTGCTGACTTGAAGTTTTAGACTTTTAGGCTTTTTGAAATTCTTACAGACAAGAAAAGAATAGAGATACCGTCCTTGGGTATTCAACGTACCTTCTCAAGCTTTGTGTGTGGTTCTACTTGGTTCTAATGAGCCTCTTCATCTGGTTTCCCTGTTGATCATGGTCTATTGACTTAGTGCTAGTTAGGGATTTCATGTGAACTTTGGAGAAAGAGAAGAACATAACTTTCGTTTCTTCTTCTGCTCAGATATTCAACCGAAGCAAATATTTCATGGATAGAAGAGAGAAGGTGGACATGTTAGAGAAGCTAAAGAAAACAATAAATTTTCTCATATTCACAGATAACTGAGAAGCATTAAGAGGAAGTCAGAATGCATTTAGCAAGGGAAACATTTGTTCCCTTTCCTAATGATATTTAACAAAAAGGTTTAGCTTAACAAATGAAGATTTAGTAGTTAGCAGAGCAGCAAGGGACACTTCATGTAGCAATACACATTATTATAGTTAAGGGGGCTGTTTTCAAATAATGACAGTGTACATCTCAAATTTTAATAGGTTGTATTTACTGACCAGAAATAAAATTTTCAACATGAAGAATATATAAGCCTTCAGTTAGACAGTAGGACAGCTGTGAATCAATTTGCGCAATCTCTTCCCATGAGCCTATTGTAGTGCAAGTCTTCCACTCAGTGTTCCGGATTGTCCTCTGTAATTTAATCTGACTTCAAAGGTCACTCTGAGAGAATCCAGATTATGAATTTTTTCAGTTAGAAAAGAAAAACAATAGAGGAAGAAAGTATGTTTTCTCACTGGTTGTTTGAGATTCTATTGCTGCAATAAAATACCAAAGTCGAGGTGGGGAAGAGAGAGTTTATTTCTTCTGATAGCTTCTCTCCATCATCTAGGGAAGTTAGCCAAAGAACTCAAGGCAGGAATTTAGAGGCAAGAACTCATACAGAGGCCTGCAGGAAGCCAGCTTACTGGCTTGATCTCCATGGCTTGCTCAATGTACCTTCTTATAGCATCCAGGACTACCAGCTCAGGACTTGCACAGCTCACGGTGAGCTGAATCCTCCAATTCAATCATTAACCAAGAAAATGTACAAGTCTAGTACAGGTATTTTCCTGGTTGAAGTTCCGTCTGTCTAAATGACCCTCGCTTGTGTCAAGTTGATACAAAACTAGCCAGTAAGACCTCATTTTCTCTTTTTATTTTGGTATATTTAAACCTACCAAGAAATTTAAATAAGAGGATGACATGTCCACATGCCTTCATCCAGACTCTGGAACCACTAACATTTGTCACACTTTCCCCTCTGTGAGATATTCATGTTTCTCCACATCTCTGGAAAAGCTACTTGTAAACAAACTGCAAACTATGGCAATCAATACTGGATACCTCAGCAATCACTTTAGAAGAAGGGGGGGTCTTTCTAACATATATTCACAGAATCATGGTCACACCTAAAGAAATGTATAACAGATCAACATTGTAACAGCTAGTTCATCTGTTCTTTCTTCAACAAATGGTCTTGGCAGTTCTTGCCAATATCATAGCAAAGAATTTTTCCTCAAGCCTAAGTTGGCTCCATTGACTAGAAGATCATCACTTGCCATGGAGTCCTCATAATTTCATGTTTCTTGAGAAACTGTTTCTTCAACCTGGGAGCTTCCAGTCCTTCATAGTTGTCCTTCATAGCTGCATAGACCATCCATGTCCTGTTTATGCCCTGTAACTTTATAAACTGTCATCAACAGGGAAGGGTGTTCTGTACCATGCACTGGCCAGACACTTAGAAGTGATCTCTTTCCTTCAATCATTTATGATGTTAGGGACTCACAAAATAATTGCTTTTCTTATTCAATTATCTTCTTTATGTTTGTTACCATGAATTCTTTTAGAAGTAAGACAGAAATACCTATATTCTATTATTACCTTAAATTTTTTAAGTTTAATTTTATTTAATTTTTTAGTCCCAGAGACTGGTGAGTTTAGCAAGTTCATTGTTGGGGCTGGAGAGGCGACTCAGTGGTTAAGAACACTTACTACTCTTCCCAAGGGCTCCAGTTGAATTCTTAGCATCCATATTAGATGGCTTACAACCACATGCAACTCCAGCTCCAAGGGGCTTGCCTCTTTCAGACTCTATAGATATCTACACGCATGCGGTATATAGGCACATACATTCATAGGTACACACAGAAATTTTAAAGACTTAAAACATTTGTCATTATTCTTATTGATGGGCTGATTGTCTTATGTGGTCGATTCAGTCAGCCCATTTGGGCTGATTTAGTCGACATTTGATACAAATCATGTGACATACAGCCACTAGTTGGCACACAGTGATCTCAAGTTTTTAGTACGGAAGTCTTCCACTATCTATGAGGATGCATGTGAGGTTTCTAGTGGAGGTCTGAAACTGCTTACTATGCCCTGTCTATACTGTATTTTTCTTCAGTATACATGCCCATGATGAAGTTTAAAATTTAGACATAGCAAGAGATTAAGAATAATAATTACAAAGAGAATAATTATAATAATATACTATGAGAAAAATAAGCAATGGTTTCTCTCCCTTCCCCACCCCCAATCTGTATGTTTGTGTATGAAAAATCTATTGTCTGATTACCCCCTTTCTTCTCACCATGATTGTGAGCTTTAGGGACTGTATGCTGAGACAAAGTGAGGGGTAGGATTGAACATTTGTTCTGCATTGTGTATGTGATGTTTGAAGTCTGATGCAGGATGAGAAACCTGATATTCTTTTCTCTCTGTCTTAATTTTGTAGATAGAAGATTCACTCTTACTCTAAATGACAATTTCAATATATGATTTTTTTCTTTCTTTCTTAAGAGTCTTGGCTCTTCATTTATAGGAAGTACTTTATGTTTTCCTTTTAGGACAGCTCATGGATTTAGTAGATCTCTTTCTGAAACAGCATGCTAAAATGGAATAAATTTTAAATAACAGGTTTTTCTGACTTACAGTTTTGTAAGCTAGGAAGTCCAAGAACATGGTATCAATGAGAGTTTCATGTTGCTTCAATTCATGCAGAAAGTAGAAGATCAAAAAGATATGTGTCTTAGTCAGGGTTTGTATTCCTGCAGAAAACATCATGAGCAAGAATCAAGTTGAGGAGGAAAGGGTTTATTCAGCTTACATGTCCACATTGCTGTTCATCACCAAAGGAAGTCAGGACAGGAACTCACACAGGGCAGGAACGAGGAGGCAGGAGCAGATGCAGAGGCCATGGAGAAGTGCTGCTTTCTGGTTTGCTTCCCCTGCCTTGCTCAGCTTGCTTTCTTATGGAAGCCAGGACTACCAGCCCAGTGATGACACCACCTACAATGGGCCCTCCCACCCTTGATCACTATTTGAGAAAATGCCTTAGAGCTGGATCTCATGGAGGCATTTCCTCAAGGGAGGATCCTTTCTCTGTGATAACTCCAGCTTGTGTCAAGTTGACACACAAAACCAGCCAGTACAGTATGGGTGTGTGAAAATGAAAGATGGGGTTGGAGAGATGGCTCAGTGGTTAAGAACACACAAGGCTCTTCCAGAGGACCTTAGTTCAGTTCCCAGATCATCGGGGGGTGGGAGCCTTATAATCATCTGAAACTCTAGCTCTGGGGACTTGATCTAGTCTCCATGGAAACACACCACTGTACACACAGAGACACTACCACTTAAAAATAAATATGCAAAGATAATAAAACAATTCTAAAAAGAAAGTAAAAGAAGCCATAATTTTGTAATAACCCATTTCCTCTCGAAAGGAAGACATTGATTCATTCATGAAAGCTTTGCCTCCATGACCAAACAGCTCCTCCTAGTCTACCTTTCACCTCTACCAATGGAGAGTCACATTTTACCATGAGATATTTGGGGGTATAGTGTAGAAAAACCCACATTAAACCCATATCATTTCAACTGCCAGCTCCACTACCTTTGAGATTAAGGCCATTACAACATAAAATGAGTTTCTTATAAACTAGCACTATGATGCTGTAGCCATTGCTCTGATGATCAAGGTAGCTTTTAAGTGACTAATGAATGGGTAATTTTCACAATGTGGATACATTGTACAGAAGGATGATTCAGCTCCTGAGCAGGATGAAATATACACCACAGTATCTTATTACAGTATTCAGCATGGCACGTACTTTGAAACCTAGGGATTGATGTTTTCTTGGAGCTACTCAGGAAATATTTTGGACACCCAATGTCTGTTGGCAGTAGAACATGAAGCAGTCAGGAAGAAGGAATACTGTTTTTATGCTCTTATCTAGCCTTGTCCTTGAGCATGGCTATACTTAGGGAGTCACTTCATCAGCACAGCAGAAGGATATCACCTTTGAAGGTAGGTTATCCAAAGGCTGTTGCTTCTGCCTGCTGTGCCCTCCTCATTCTCTTGTTTGTACTGGAGTTGAGTAAGGTGCGAAGCACAAACTAAATTATCTCACGTTGCTCATCCATTCTTAAGAATTTAGGCTCCAGATGCAGGGACTGAGGAAAAGCTGGAAGGTAAGAGTCTGCCTGCTTCCACCTGTGGCCAGAGACACCCGCCTGACCCAGGAAACCGCCATATACAAGCAGTGCAGGGAGAAAGCTACCTGCCCACTTGTGCTGAGGAGCCAGAATTAGGTGGGCTCCAGACACAGGGACTGAGGAAAAGCCAGGAGGTAAGAGCCTGCCTGCCTCCACCTGTGGCCAGAAACCCTGCCTGGCCTACCAAGCCTCCATATACAAGCAGTGCAGGGAAAAAGGTACCCACCCACTTACGCTGAGGAGCCAGCAATAGGAGGACTCCAGACGCAGGATCTGAAGAACAGCTGGAAGAGAGAACTAGTCTTCCAGGATTATTGGCATCTGAGCTTGAAGGAAAGACAAGCCACAGTCAGAGAGAGAAAGACCAGCTAACACCAGAGATAATCAGATGGCGAAAGGCAAGGGCAAGAACACAAGGAACAGAAACCAAAGCTACTTGGCTTCATCAGAACCCAGCTCTCCCACCACAGCCAGCCCTGGTTACCCCAACACACCAGAAAAGGAAGACTCAGAGTTAAAATCACTTATCAAGAGGATGATAGAAGATTTTAAGAAGGAAATAAATAACTCCCTTAAAGAAATACAAGAGAACACAGGTAAACAACTGGAAGCCCTTAAAGAGGACACACAAAAATCCCTTGAAGAATTACAGGAAAACACAATCAAACAAATGAACAAAACCATTTAGGAATTAAAAACAGAAATAGAAACAATAAAGAAATCACAAAGGGAGACAACCCTGGAGTTAGAGAACATAGGAAAGAAATCAGGAGTCATAGATGCAAACATCACCGACAGAATACAAGAGATGGAAGAAAGAATCTCAGGTACGGAAGATACCATAGAAAACATGGACACAACAGTCAAAGAAAACACAAAATGCAAAAACCTCCTAACCAAAAACATCCAAGATATCCAGGATGCAATGAGAAGACAGAACCTGAGGATAATAGGCATAGAAGAGAGTGAAGACTCCCAACTTAAAGGACCAGTAAATATCTTCAACAAAATTATGGAAGAAAACTTCACTAACCTAAAGAAAGAGATGAACATAAATATACAAGAAGCCTACAGAACGCCAAATAGACTGGACCAGAAAAGAAATTCCTCCCGTCACATTATAGTCAAAACAACAAATACACAAAACAAGGAAAGAATATTAAAAGCAGTAAGGGAAAGGGGCAAGTAACATATAAAGGCAGACCTATCAGAATTACACCAGACTTCTCACCAGAGACTATGAAAGCTAGAAGATCCTGGGAAGATCTCATACAGACTCTAAAAGATCACAAATGCCAGCCTAGGCTGCTATACCCAGCAAAACTCTCAATAATCATAGATGGTGAAACCAAAATATTCTACGACAAATCCAATTTTGCAGTATGTTTCCAAAAACCCAGCCCTACAAAGAATAATACAGGGGAAACACCAACTCAGGGAGGGAAACTACACTCAAGAAAAAGGAAGAAAGTAATCTTTCAACAAACTCAAAAGAAGATAGCCCCACAAACAATATAAACAACATCAAAAATAACAGGAAATAACAATCACTATTCTTTACTATCTATTAACATCAATGGTCTCAACTTCCCAATAAAAAGACATAGACTGACAGACTGTATCCATAAACAGGACCCAGCATTTTGCTGCATCCAGGAAACACACCTCCGTGTTAAAGACAAACACTATCTCAGAGTAAAAGGCTGGAAAACAATTTTCCAAGCAAATGGCCCCAAGAAACAGGCTGGAGTAGCCATTCTAATATTGGATAAAATTGACTTTCAACCAAAATTCATCAAAAAAGATGAGGAAGGACACTTCTTACTCATCAAAGGAAAAATCTACCAAGAAGAACTCTCAATTCTGAACATCTATGCCCTGAATGCAAGAGCGCCCACTTTCCTAAAAGAAACTCTACTAAAGCTCAAAGCACACATTGCACCTCACACAATAATAGTGGGAGACTTCAACACCCCACTATCAACAATGGACAGATCTTGGAAACATAAACTAAACAGAGACACAGTGAAACTAACAGATGCTATGAACCAAATGGGTTTAACAGATATCTATAGAACATTTCATCCTGCATCAAAAGAATATACCTTCTTCTCAGCATCTCATGGTACCTTCTCCAAAATTGATCATATAATTGGTCACAAAACAAACCTCAACAGATATAAGAAGATTGAAATAATCCCATGCCTCCTATCAGATCACTACGGATTAAGGCTGGTCTTCAATGGCAACAACAACAACAACAACAGAAAGCCCACATACACATGGAAGGTGAACAATGCTCTGCTTAGTGATAACTTGGTAAAGGAAGAAATAAAGAAGGAAATTAAAGACTTCCTAGAATTCCATGAAAATGAAAACACAACTTACCCAAACCTATGGGACACAATGAAAGCAGTGTTAAGAGGAAAACTCATAGCTCTGAATGCCTCCAAAAAGAAACTGGAGAGAGCATACACTAACAGCTTAACAGCACATCTGAAAGTTCTGGAACAAAAAGAAGCTAATACACCTAAGAGGAGTAGAAGGCAGGAAATAATCAAATTATGGACTGAAAAAAACCAAGTGGGAACTAAAAGAACTATACAAAGAATCAACAAAACCAGGAGCTGGTTCTTTGAGAAAATCAACAAGATAGATAAACCCTTAGCCAGACTAACCAGAGGGCTCAGAGACAGTATCCAAATTAACAAAATTAGAAATGAAAACGGAGATATAACAACAGACTCTGAGGAAATTAAAAAAATCATCAGATCCTACTACAAAAGCCTATATGCAACAAAATTGGAAAATCTGGAGGAAATGGACAAGTTTCTAGACATACCAATTACCAAAGTTAAATCAGGATCAGATAAACCATCTAAACAGTCCCATAACCCCTAAAGAAATAGAAGCAGTCATCAAAAGTCTCCCAACCAAAAAAAACCCTGGACCAGACGGGTTCAGTGCAGAATTCTATCAGACCTTCAAAGAAGACCTAATACCAATACTCTTCAAGCTAGTCCATAAAATAGAAACGGAAGCAACACTACCCAATTCATTCTATGAGGCCACAGTCACACTGATACCAAAGCCCCACAAAGACCCAACAAAGAAAGAAAACTTCAGACCAATTTCCCTTATGAATATCGATGCAAAAATACTCAATAAAATTCTTGCAAACCGAATCCAAGAACATATCAAAACGATCATTCTCCATGATCAAGTAGGCTTCATCCCAGGGATGCAGGGATAGTTCAATACCCGGAAATCCATCAATGTAATCCACTACATAAACAAACTCAAAGAAAAAAACCACATGGTCATTTCGTTAGATGCTGAAAAAGCATTTGACAAAATTCAACATCCCTTCATGATAAAAGTCTTGGAAAGATCAGGAATTCAAGGAGCATACCTAGATTTAGTAAAAGCAATATATAGCAAACCAGTGGCCAACATCAAACTAAATGGAGAGAAGCTCAAAGCAATCCCACTAAAATCAAGGACTAGACAAGGCTGCCCTCTCTCTCCCTACCTATTCAATATAGTACTTGAAGTTCTAGCTAGAGCAATCAGGCAACAAAAGGAAATCAAAGGGATACAAATTGGAAAGGAAGAAATCAAAATATCACTATTTGCAGATGATATGATGGTATACTTAAGTGACCCAAAAAACTCCACCAGAGATCTGCTACAGCTGATAAATGACTTCAGCAAAGTGGCTGGATACAAAATGAACTCAAGCAAATCAGTAGCCTTCCTATACTCGAAGGATAAACAGACTGAGAAAGAAATTATGGAAATGACACCCTTCACAATTGTCACAAACAATATAAAATATCTTGGTGTGACTCTAAGCAAACAAGTGAAAGATCTGTATGACAAGAACTTCAAGTCTCTGAAGAAAAAAATTGAAGAAGACCTCAGAAGATGGAAAGATATCCCATGCTCATGGATTGGCAGGATTAACATAGTTAAAATGGCCATCCTGCAGAAAGCAATATACAGATTCAATGCTATCCCCATCAAAATCCCAACTCAATTCTTCATAGACCTAGAAAGAGCAATTCTCAAATTCATATGGAATAACAAAAAACCCAGGATAGCAAAAATTATCCTCAGCAATAAAAGGTCTTCTGGGGGAATCAGCCTCCCTGACCTCAAGCTGTACTATAGAGCAGTAGTGATAAAAACTGCATGGTATTGGTACAGTGACAGGCAGGTAGATCAATGGAATAGAATCAAAGACCCAGAAATGAACCCACACACATATGGTCACTTGATCTTCGACAAAGGAGCTAAAACCATACAGTGGAAAAAAACCAGCATCTTCAACAAATGGTGCTAGATCAATTGGAGGTCTACATGTAGAAGATTGCGAATTGATCCATTCCTATCTCCCTGTACAAAGCTCAAGTCCAAGTGGATCAAGGACCTTCACATAAAACCAGATACACTGAATCTAATAGAAGAGAAAGTGGGGAAGAATCCCAAACACTTGGGCACAGGGGAATTGTTCTTGAACAGAACACCAATGGCTTGTGCTCTAAGATCAAGAATTGACAGATGGGACCTCATAAAATTACAAAGCTTCTGTAAGGCAAAGGACTCTGTGAATAGTGCAAAACAACAACCTACAGATTGGGAAAAGATCTTTACCAATCCTACATCTGATAGAGGGCTAATATCCAAAGTATACAAAGAACTCAAGAAGCTAGATGCCAGAGATACAAATAACCCTATCAAAAAATGGGGAAGTGAGCTAAACAGAGAATTCTCAACTGAGGAAACTCGAATGGCTGAGAAGCACCTAAAGAAATGTTCAACATCCTTAGTCATCAGGGAAATGCAAATCAAAACAACCCTGAGATTTCACCTCACACCAGTCAGAATGGCTAAGATCAAAAACTCAGGTGATAGCAGATGTTGGCGAGGATGTGGAGAAAGAGGAACACTCCTCCATTGCTGCTGGGAATGCAAGATGATAGAACCTCTCTGGAAATCAGTTTGGCGGGCCCTCAGAAAAATGAACATAATACTACCTGAGGACCCAGCTATTCCACTCCTGGGCATATACCCAGAAGATGCTCCAACATGTAATAAAGACACATGTTCCACTATGTTCATAGCAGCCATATTTATAATAGCCAGAAGCTGGAAACAACCCAGATGTCCCTTCACAGAGGAATGGATACAGAAAATGTGGTTCATTTACACAATGGAATACTACTCAGCTATTAAAAACAATGACTTCATGAAATTCGTAGACAAATGGATGGATCTTGAAAATATCATCCTGTGCGAGGTAACGCAGTCACAAAAGAATGAACATGGTATGTACTCACTGTTAAGAGGTTATTAGCCCAAAAGTTTGAAATACCCAAGAGTCACTTCGCAGCAACAGCAGTTCTGAGTGTGATGTCCCAAATGGAGGGCTTGGAGAAAGGACTGAAGGAGCTGAGGGATTGTGCAGCCCCAGGGAGGTAGCAACAGTAGCAACTGGCCTAACCCCCCATTACTTCTGGAGACTGATCCACCAACTAAAGAATACACATGGAGAGACCCATGGTGCTGGCCACAAATGCGGCAGAGGAGGGTCTTGTTATCTGTCAGGGGGAGGAGAGGCCCTTGGGCCTGAGGATGTTAGATCCCCCAGTGTAGGAGAATGACAAGGAGGAGGGATGAGAGTAGCTGGGTGGGTGGGAGGGTGGGTTGGAGAGTATCCCCATATTGGCAGGGGGAAGGCGGAGGGAATGGGTAGGTTCCAAAGGGGAGATCTGAAACATTTGAAATGTAAATAAAATTTGAAAATAAATAAATAAGTAAATAAATAAGTAAATAAATAAGAATTTAATAAAGATTATATATAACCGTTGACTCCCTGATTCTATTTTATTCTGACTTTGGTGAATGACAGCACTCAGGTTTACAGCCAAAGGTCACTTTACTAGGGGGCATATTGAATAATCTACTAATGTGACCTCTGCGGATGGTTAAGATTGTTATTACTTGTTTGTATGTTTTACTAAAATAATTATTTTTTAAAGTTTGCATCTCCAGTTCAGCTAAGACTGCAGATAAGCATTTAAAGTAGATTTGTAGCAGGATTGTTGAAGATCAAGTTCATACGAAATTAGATTAAGGACCAGCACGTCAGTTAGTGGGGTGTATATCATAGGAGTCCTGGGACAACAGAGAGCAGAGGACAGGGAAATAGAGAAAAGGCAGAGTGCTACGTGGCCTCATCTTCACTTGTTTTTGATATCAATATAATTTGTATTTCAGTGTGTATGTGTGTGTGTGTGTGTGTGTGTGTATTGGGGGAGTCAGAGGACAACCTTCAGGAGTTAACTTCTCTCCTTCTATGTGGGGCCTGGGGCTCCAAATCAAGTTATCAATCTTGGAACAAGAGCCTTCACTTGTTGCAAGTGAAGTGTTTCACTGCTGAGCCATCTCAGCCACCCTAGTTTGGATATTTTATAAAGCTTCTCTCTCTCTCTCTCTCTCTCTCTCTCTCTCTCTCTCTCTCTCTCTCTTTCTCTCTCTCTCTCTCTGTCTCCCTCCCTCCTTCCCTCCCTGCCTCCCTTCCCCTTCCTTCCTTCCTTCTTTCCATCCTCTCTCCCTCCCCCTCTCTCATCTTTCTTTTTCTCATTCTTATTAGTTACATGAACTTAGCAGAAGCTAAAACACATGCTGAAAAACTGCTTGGTAAATAATAAATTAATGGTTGGCACTTTAAGACATTTTGTAACAAATATATTCAGGTATAAAACTTTCATTAGTGTCAAAGGAATTAATTAATTGTCAACTCTGGGAAAGAACAGTATAGTCACAAATCAGGCCTGGGTCATCTGTGAAGTTGACGATGGGTCATTGGTGCATCTGGTTGTTTAAGGAGGACAACTGTGTGAGGCTGGATGAGAGAAAGCCACTGATGGTGGACATTCCCGGGCTGTTCACTGCAGAAAGAACTTTAATAGAAATAATAACGTCTTACACTTTTAATTTTACTTGTTGGTTTCTGGGCACACTCACTGAAACTATGCATGGTATTCTGCTTAACCATTGGACTGAGCGTGGGGTCCCGGATGGAGGAGTTGGAGAAGTGATTGAAGGAGCTGGGGGGGTTTGCAACCCCATGGAGGGAGCAACAGTGTCTACTGGCCTGACCTCCCAATGCTCTGGGAGACTGGATCACCAACCAAAGAATACACATGGAGGGACCCATGGTGCTGGCCACATATGCGGCAGAGGAGGGCCTTGTTGGCCATCAGTGGGAGGAGGGGCCCGAGGGAGTTAGATGTCCCAGTGTAGGGGAATGCTAGGGAGGGAAGACAGGAGTGGGTGGGTGGGTGGGGGAACCCTCATAGAGACAGGGTGATGGGGGATGGGATAGGAGGGTTCTGAAGGGGAAAACATTTGAAATGTATACAAAGTAAATATCCAAAAATAAAAAACAAAACAAAACAACAACAAAAAATGATACTTGGTCACTTCCTACACTTCGGGCAGAGGATAGCTAAGCCCTGTTATCAAGTTGTTCTTTATCTAAGGCAATCTGAACCATTATTTTCCATCTTCTGATATCTTCTTCCATTTCTTTCCTCAGGGGCTTGGAGTTCTTTACATATATATCTTTCACTTTCTTGGTTAGAATTACACCAAGGTATTTTTTTATTTTATTTTTTATTATTTGTGACTACTGTGAAGGCTGTTTCCTAACATTTGAAATGTGTGGGGAACACATTTGCCTTCAGCAGATAAGAAGAGGGCTTGCTGTTGTTACATACCATAGCAGCTTCCAAGAGATAAAACAATAGATAGGTAAGTCATAGTCATAGGTAGCTATCTTCTTTTGGGTTTGTTGAATGATTACTTTCTTGTTTTTTCTAGGGTGTAGTTTCCCTCCTCGTGTTGGTGTTTCCCATCTATTATCCTTTGTAGGGCTGGATTTTTGGAAAGATATTGTGTAAATTTGGTTTTGTCATGGAATATCTTGTTTTCTCCATCTATGGTAATTGAGAGTTTTGCTAGGTATAGTAACCTGGACTGGCATTTATTTTCTCTTAGGGTCTGTACGACATCTGCCCAGGATCTTTGTAGCTTTCGTAGTCTCTGGTGAGAAGTCTGTGTAATTCTGATAGGTCTGCCTCTATATGTTACTTGACCTTTTTCCCTTACTGCTTTTAATATTCTTTTTGTTTGTTTAGTGCATTTGGTGTTTTAATTATTATGTGACAGGAGGAATTTCTTTTATGATCCAGTTTATTTGGAGTTCTGTAGGCTTGTATATTCATGGGCAACTATTTCTTTAGGTTAGGGAAGTTTTCTTCTATAATTTTGTTGAAGATATTTACTGGCCCTTTAAGTTGGGAATCTTCACTCTCTTCTATACCTATTATCTTTAGGTTTGGTCTTCTCATTGTGTCCTGGATTTCCTGGATATTTTGTACTAGGAGCTTTTTGTTTTTTGCATTTTCTCTGACTGTTGTGTCAATGTTTTCTATGGTATCTTCTGCACCTGAGATTCTCTTCTCTATCTCTTGTATTCTGTTGGTGATGCTTGCATCTATGACTCCTGATCTCTTTCCTAGGTTTTCTATCTCCCAAGTTGTCTCCCTTTGTGATTTCTTTATTGTTTCTGCTTTGATTTTTAGATCCTGGATGGTTTTGTTCAACTCTTTCACCTGTTTGGTTATGTTTTCTGTAATTCTTTAGGGATTTTTGTGTTTCCTCTTTAAGAGCTTCTAGCTGTTTACCTGTGTTCTCCTGTATTTCTTTAAGGGAGTCATTTACATCCTTCTTAAAGTCCTCTATCATCATCACAAGAAGTGATTTTAGATCTGATTCTTCTTTTTCTGCTGTGATCGTATACTTTAAGACTTGCTATGGTGAGAGAATTGGTTTCTGATGATGCCAGGTAACCTTGGTTTCTGTTGCTTATGTTCTTGTGCTTGCCTCCTGCCATCTGGTTATCTCTAGTGCTACCTGCCCTCCCTTTATCTGACTGGAGCCTGTCCTTACTGAGATCCTGGTTGTATTAGAACTCCTCAGAGACCAGTTGTCTCTGGGATCCTGTGATTCTGTGATCCTGAGATCCTGAGATCCTGGGTGTGTCAGAGCTCCTGGGAATCAAGCTGCCCCTGGGACCCTGAGATCCTCGTGTGACCAAGCTCCTGTGATCCTGTGATCCTGTAATCCTGTGATCCTGGGGGTGTTAGAGCACCTGGGAGTGGAGCTTCCTCTGGGTGTTGTGGGACTGGCTGAGCAGTTTGCACCCAAGGTCTGGTCAGGGCACTGGCCCAGACTGGAAGGAACCATAGCCACTGGTCTGGTGGGGTTCCTGGGTCCCTGGATCCTGCTTGTCCCAGTTATTCCTGGTGTTGGGATAGATATTGAGTTCTCCTCACCTCTGATCCTATTGCCATACTAATTTCTTACACTAAAGTAAAAGATCAAGAAGGGGGCATTTGAGTAGATGCTCTTGAGAACCACAGGTGGTACTGTGAATCCTAAGAATGGCTCACAGAGCCTTCTGCCCCTTGATAGATAACAACAGTTTCCTATTGCATCATTATAACAACCTCTTAAGCAAACTTTTGCAAAACACTTATTTTATTTGTCTATTATTTACTTGTTTTTTTTTTTGTTTTTTTTTTTTTAGGTCAATAGGGCCAGTTATTAGCATGGTCTTTCTGAAGGATGTGGTTAGTATTTACTAGTAGAAGCTAAGATAAGAATTCTTCTTGAAGACACTAAGTCAGGAGGGCTGCATACAAAGTGGAGGGGAGGACATTTTGGCTTTCAACCCTCCCTTTCCATCAAACACTCCATTATGTGTATTATTTGTCACAGACTTAAGCTTTATTCCTATTTTACTACTGTGTTCATCTTTTCAGAGTTTGAAAGAATCAATCCTACTCTTAAGTTTTCCAACACTGGCTTCTTAGTCTGAACTATTTCTCCCACTTTAATGTAAGTACAGTCATGACCTTTTAGTATAGATTGCCAGGTGATTGGATCCATTACATTGCTGTTGCTATGAAAAAATAACTTAGAGGAAGAAGGATTTATTCTGACTCCTGGTTTCAGTGATTACATCCGTGGTCATTGGACCTCATGACTCCAGAGCATAGTGAGGCCAAGCATTAGGTAGTAAAAGCATGATAGAACTCTGTTTCTCACTTCGTGGCAGCTGTTAGAAAGAAGGAAAGGCAGAAAACGACCTGGGATAAGATATGACCTTCTAGGACACACTGAGTGACCTCCTTCCTTCAACAGAATCACCTTGCCTCCCAACGATGCCAGGAAGTTGTGAATCTATCAGTGCCCGAGATCAGAGTCCTTCTAATCCAAGGATTACAATCATCTGGGGATCACAATCACCAATCTTCTTTCAGTGACTGGTCTACCAGCTGGACACAAAGCCTTCAATACAGGACTCTATTAGGGAGACACTTCAAAGTTAACACATACCATTGGCATCTTAAGCTACCTTAATTATTTAAAAAATTCTTAGAATAAAACCAAATTATTATTATGAAATAAAAGTTTAAATGTATGTTTAGACTCAGCTATTTATTTTTATAATGCTATATGGAGAACATACTATGGTTCCTTTTCTTTCTCAGAAAGTTAATTATTGATATATTACATATTGGTATATTACAAGTTATTTTTATGTATTAACTTTGTATCCTGATCCTTTACAAAAAGTGTTTATAAAGTACAGAAGCTTTATAGCAGAGTCTTTAGTGTCTTTTAGGCATAGGATTCTATCATCTGCAAATAAGAATGATTTGACTTTTTTTCCTGTTTGTATCCCTTTTACTTCTTTCTCTTGTCTTATTGGTAAAAGACTTTCAACACTACTGAATAAGAGTTCACATAAAGGATGCCTGCTTACTTTCTTTCAGATTCATGTCCAGCTACATTTCTTATACAGCCCAGGCCCACCTTTCTAGAGAAGGTACTGCTCACAATGGGCTTGCCCTTCTTACATCAATTAATAAATAATAATAATAATAATGCTCCCATAGACATGCTCAGAGACCAAACTGATATACTTTTGTCTTGTTCCACATTTTACAGAAAATGTTCTCAGTTTTTTTTTTTTTTAAATCATTTGGTATAATTTGGCTATAGGTTTGTCATACATAGATATGCTATTTTATTTATTTATTCATTTATTTAGTCAAATTGACATAAACTTGGGTCATCTGGGAAGAAGGAACCTTGACTGAGAAACTGAGATTGGCCTGTAGGCCAATCTGGGGTAGGGACTGTTTCTTGATACATTTTGATGTAGGGCTGAGGGTCCAGCCCATTGTGGGTAGAACCACCTAGCCAAGTGGTCCTATAAGAAGCAAATTAAGCAAACCATGGATAGCAAGTTGGTAAACAGTATTCCTCCACGTTTCTGTTTTACTTCTTGCTTCCAGGTTCCAGTCCTGACTTCTTTCAGTGATGGCCTATGATCTAGGTTGTATAAGCCAAATAAACTCTTTTCTTGGTCAGAATCCTATCATAGCAATAGAAATCAAACTAAGGCAATAGACTTTGTTACACTTTCCTTCTAAGATTCTTCAGGATTTTTCTCTCGAAGGATATTGACATTGCGAGAGGCCTTCTCTGCCTCTCAGATGAGATGATAATAGGATTTCTGTCCTTATGCCTATTTGTGTTCCTATCATACTTCTTGATTTGTGTATGTTACACCCCTGGAATGAAACAAATTTGGTTGTGTATGATCCTCTAAATGTATTCTTTAATTTCCCTGCTAGAATGTTATTGATAATTTTTAAAAATCTATTGTTAGAAAAATTGGTCTACAGTTTTCTTTCTTTGGTGTGCTCTTATCTGATTTCAGGATGACATTGGCTCTGTAGAGTAAGTCTAGTGCTTTTCTTCCCTTTCTGGATGATAGAATCATGTAGCAAATCCATCCAATCCTGGGCTTTCCTTTGTTAGTGGCTTTTTATTACTGCTTCCATCTTGGTTACTATGAATCTGTTAAAGTTGTTTACTTGTCATTGTTGGTTTAATCTTAGGAGATCCAGTGTGCCTCCTTTCATAAAAATATTTTGTTTCAAAGATTTCAGTGTTTCTTCTGAATTCACTATAATTTGTAGTTACATTTCGTTTTTTATTTCTAGGCTTATTAGTTTAGGGTTTCTTTGCTACAGACTTATCAATCTCATTTATTTTCTCAATGAGCCATGTCTTTGATCCTATGCATATTTCAGAAATCTTAGAGCTATCTTAACAGTCTGTTCACTACATCATTTGAACTTGGTTTAGAAAGATAATTATCAGGTGGTAAGTAGAAAAAATTTAATAGTTGCTAATGGCTTCATAATAGCAGCAAAAGTAAATTGGCTATTGGGAAATATTCAAATATTTCATTTGAATATTTCATTGTTGGTAGGGAAACACTAATGTCTTTTGTCAAGCATCACATTTCCTGATCAGAAATCTTTGTTAAATACTAGACCCAGCTGAAAAGCAAATCTGGTCCAAGGTTTTCTTTCTACCTTAGCCTGTAGTCAAATTTTCAATGTGTATGTATATGAAGAAAAGGCACAATTAAATATTTAGAATGTAAGGTATACCTCTGATACACAACGAATTTAGCTCAAATGTCAGGCTTGAGAGTCAGAGTTTTGCTCTCCACTCCTTCAGATCACTCTGTGGCCCTCCTTTTGCTTTTATACATTATTTATAATGGCTGCGAGCAGGAATAGGAGTGGGAGTGGGGGAGCAGAAAGCAGCATTCCATGCTGAAAGTGGATAAATACAGTCTTCATTGGAAGTAGATGATGGGGTCTTGGAAGTGCTGGCTTCAAACTCAACTGACATGACCCCTTTCTGTGTAGCCCTCACTTTATCTTCACTTCTGCAGGCACCAGGCACTCTGTCCAGGCGGACCAAAACAAAGTGAGTGGCCTTGATTTTTCAGGGAGGGATACGTTTAGATGATTCTTTGAAATTTGTTCTTATCTGTTTTGATTGATAAAATTGCTTCAGTGGGAAAGCAATTTAAATAGAGATTTGGGTATCAGGCTTTCTTGTAGTATAGCGTTTATGTCAATTTAAATGGAGGAAGCCATTGGGAGGGGGATGTCTTAAAAGGCTAGATAGAAACCTGGTGCTGGTTGGTGCTAGGCCCCATTGACAGATTTACTGCCTGCTGGGAACTAAAGACTGGGAATGATGGAAGCAGCAGGTGAGGCCAGAGGAGAGGATTCCCATGCTGGATGTGCACGTGCATGTCTGCAGCTTCCAGGGTCATGAAGGGCAGGCAATGTTTAGAGTCAAGGTTTGTGTGTTGGAGATGGTTATTATTTTTCTCTCTTACACATTAGTGTGAAGAACTCTTAGGAAACATTCCACAATGCCCAAACTGAACCCTGAATTGGCTTAGAAATTATGCAACAGTTATATATTTTGTAAAAGAAATGTCCTGAGAAAAAGCATTCACAATCTACTTTCCCAAGGTAAGAATCAATAGGCAGGAGAGAAGTGTGGGACACTGCTGGTCTCCTGGGAGCTGAAGGAGGCTGAGATACAGAAAGTGTATACTTCCCCCAGGTTTAACCTTGAAATTGAAAACCCTGCAGGGATCGCAGGAGCCCTGGGTCATTCATGTAGCATATTAGAAATTGCAATGTTGTCCAACCTAGGAGAAGCAGGGACTATTCCAGAAACTAGAGAGATTTTATGTGATGGGGAGAGAATATTGAGTGTAAATCCCAATTCAGGAGATTTGGCACCACTGGCAATGAGATGAACCTTCTCTGTGCTGTTGGAACTTTGCTAATATCAGAGACAATTTCGACAGCACTGAAGGAGGCATTCAACGTGGGAACTAGTGACTCTCCTCACTCAGGTCCCCTGTTAGAAACACATACTCCTCATTCTACATTGATGCTTTTCTCCCCAGCAGAGGCCCAAAACTTTACACACCCTGCTCTTGAGAGATTGCAGAGGTGTGTCGTTCAGGGAGCAGGCATCTTCAACCATCTTAAAATCCTGCCTTAACAACTTGCCTTGAGAATGTTACTGTAAGGTCTGTGTACTGATACATACCTGTTATAGACACCCATGTCTCTGCTTGCCTTGATGTGTCCAGAAGAAGAGACTTAACTCTGTTCATTGGCAAGTGATGTTTCTCTGGTAGGGACAGGTTTGAAGCTCCTTTGACTACAGAAAAACACCTTGTGTGAGGAACAGATAGAGTGTTTAGGGTGGCAGTATAGCTGAGCAGGGATTCACAACTTAATGGGTTAGGAAGAAATTTCTAGAGAGAAGCAAGCCCTCAACACAGGCAGGTTTTAGAGGAATGCAACCCATTTGCCTCTTGTATTTTGTCTGTTAAAATGTAAAAGTCTTAGAGGTAGCATTTGAAATGATGGGTTGTTATTGACTTATGAATCCTGTTCTCTTAGTAATGAGGGTCACAGAGCTTGGCAATGCATTTCATATCTTCGTGTGTTTTGTGCATAGTACTAATAATTATTTGTTACCTCATTAAGACAATAAATCTAGGCAGCCTTCTTTGTTTTGGAAATTCATTTATGCATGTACAATTTTATGTGTATGTAATTGAATATATTCATGTATTTTACATGTTGTATAAGTCCATTTTTTCCCTTCAGTGCTAATGGAACATCCTTCGGTGTGAGGGCTAATGAACTATGTACAAGTTCAACTATTCAAGAGCTGTAAGTTTTTGAGACTGGTGTAGAAAAATGTGATATAAAGTCTGGCTTCTGACTGTTTCTCAAAGTTCTTGGAAAGCCTGTACAGCTAGGTTGTTTCTAACCATTAAAAAGAAATCAGATAAACCCCGATGATTACTTGTTGAAAATGACTTAGTATTTGGGAAGGGAGAATGGGACTCTGCATTGTTTATGAACCTAGAGTATGAAGATGGTTTGGATTATTTTACATGTTTCTTAGCATGTGGCTCAAAATGGCATAGCATTGCTGCACACACATAAGGCAAACTCTAAGACTAGAGCATCTAGGACATTGTGTTATGTCTAATCAGCACATACCTCTTTTCAGTACTGTCTACACTTAAAAATTGAAAACATTCCTTACTTTTTATTTCTCTCTTCCTTTCTCTACTTCCCTCCCCACATGTGTGTGTGGTGTGTATGTGCATGGGTCTGGGGTGTCCTATGCTTCCCTATGCTTGTGCATGTGTGATTACATGTATGTGGTGTGTGTGTGTGTGTGTGTGTGTGTGTGTGTGTGTGTCTCAGGTGTCTGCTTGCCTGTATATGTACCTTGTACATGCAGATATTCATGGAGGCCAAGAGCAGGTAGCAGATGCCTTGTATCTGGAGTTATAGGTAGTTGTGGGCTACCCTATGTGCATGTAGGACTGAATCTAGGTTCTCTGCAAGAGCCGTACATGAACACTGAGTCATCTCTCCAGACTTTTGATATTTTTTTTCTTAAATTAAAATGAAAATATTTACGGTGACCATTATTGAAGAAGACAGATTAGTTGTAGGTATTTCTTTCAGAATCTGAGAAAATGGACAAAAGTATGAAGAATACTTGTCTTTCCTTGCTTACAGGTTGGGGAAGCACGGGACCTCATTCTTTATTATACAAAGTGTGATTCTTCTGTCTTCAAGCTTTCCTTCAGCATCCTGGGCAAACTTGTCTATTTCATGGGAAGTATTTTCTTGACACACCACATTACACTGCTTTTCATTACCAAATAGTTTATTTGAAACTTTGTCAGGGTTAAAAGTTGTTTATTTGACCCCTGTTAGTGATAAGTGCAGTGGAATGTTAATAACATGTACAGCTGGTATCATAAACCACCCGTTTTATGGAATTCTAAATTGCTTATGCATCTGTTAATTCTAAATTATTAGCATACAGAGGCTTTAGGCTCTGTCTCCAAGTGCTACAAAAGCAAACCAAAAAACAAAACAAAACAGAACAAAAACTTAGGTATCTGCTGTAAAATTAAATGTTTTGCAAAAGATGGTAGGATATATCTGAAATCCCAGAATTCAGGAAGCTGAAGCAGAAAAATTATGTGTATATGATGTCAGCCTTCTCTATGGAGGGAAGAATCTGTCTCAACATATACGTCACAAAATATATATAAGACTTTATACATAGCTGATAAATATTATAAAACACAATTATATACAAATTAATTATATAAAAATAAAGTCATTCATGTTAGTTAAATTTGGGGACTTAATTTGCTTTCTGCCAATAATTTAAAGACTCAATAATTATTCAATACTATATGCTCCCATCTACCCCTCTCTGGAAAACATTTAATCACATCATCTAGAAGAGTGTGTGGATTTTGGAAATGAGCAATGAATCCTCCCTAGCTCATAGCTGCTCCCTTTTCATCATTGGAAGAACTAGCTATTAGTTAGTTTACTATCCTGCACTTTGTCAGTGGTGAATATCAGTGGTAAACATCTAACAAAAGTAAATGAATGCTCTATAATTCTAACTGGAAAACTGTGATGATGATAATATATTTATATTTATTATATATGATATATTTATCATATATAATATGTTGTATTATGATATATTATTATTATTATTATTATTATTATTATTATTTTTATTATTGTAACATATGAAACAGAGCACATATGGATGTCAGAGGATAACTTTGTGGAGTTGGTTCTTTTCTTTCACCTTTATGTGGGTACTAGCAATCAAACTCAGGTGGGCAGGCTTACACAGAGAGTGCTTTAACTTGCTAAACCATCTTGCCAGTCCTTAGAAAATCTTTGAGAGTGCTGTTGAAGAGCTTGCTGAGCAAGACCTTAATGAATTTGAGACATGCTTATTTTAGGAAGCTAATCCATATTGCAATCAAGGCACACATGGTGTTTCAGGAATGCTGGCTGGTTTTAGAAAATGCTCTCTGGGTCTCCATGCTATCAGCTCCGTTTTTTGTATATAGAAATGCCCCATGGAAATTTTCTAACAATGCAGATGATTAATAAGAAAATGAACACTGGAGTGTATAGTTGAGCACAATGTGGCCTGGTTGCTTGAATTTGACAAATAGATTCATAGCAGAAATATAAACATGTATCACCCAATCTTAGTGAAACAGAGAATGTTGAGTTAAAACACAAACATTGGCTTGTTTGAAAGTCTCTTAAGATTTTTTTTTCCAAATTGGAAAATAACTATTTGTGGTAAAAATGAGGAAGGCAAAGGAGTTGATCTTGAGTGCAGACTTGACTCTCAGTGCCATAAAAAAAGACACAAAAGACAAAGCAAACACATGGATGTTGGTGTAGAACTGCTCTTTTCCTAATCCATTCAACAAAGCAAACATGGTACTCTGAGAGACACATGAAGAAAATGACCACTCATATATTACCCAATGTGCTTGTTATTATTTTTTTTGTCAACTTGACACTAGCTTGGGTCATCTAAAAAGAGGAAACCTCAATTGAGGAAATCCTTCCTTCAGATTGGCCTATGCATAAGTAAGTCTTGGGCACTTTCTTGATTAATGATTGATTGAGGGCCTAGTGTACTCTGGACAATGCCATCCCTAGGCAGGTAATCTTGTATAGTATAAGAGAATGTGCTGAGCTAGCCATGGAAAATAACCAGTAAGCGGCACTCCTATATGGTCTCTGTTTCATTTCCTGTCCTGACTTCCCTCAGTGATGGATCCTGGGGTGAAAGTGTAAGGCAAATCAACCTTTTCCTTCCTACATCGCTTAGGTTATGGGGTTTTATAACAGAAATAGGAAGCAAACTATGACACAATGGAGGGTAACTGTGGGTCTTAGACAGCGATCTATTGCTATAAAAAGACACCATGATCACAGCAACTTTTATAAAGAAAATTGAAGCTTCCTTATGGTTTCAGAGATTTAGGCCATTATTATCATGGCAGGAATCAAGGTGGCACATGGGCACACACGGTGGTGGAGAAGTAGCTGAGAGTTCTACATCTGGATCTGCAGGCAGCAGAGAGACAGCTACTGGGCCTGAAATCCTTCCAGCCCATCTCCAGTGACATACTTCCTCCAACAAGGCCATTCTTCCTAATCCCTTCAAATAGTGCAATTTTCTGGTAACCAAGCATTTAAATCCGTAAGCCTATGGAAGCTATCCCCATTTTAACCACCATGGTTTGGAAATGTCGTAAATATTAATTGTATTTTTAAAAATTTATTTATATATTGTTCATATTTTATTTACATTTCAAATATTTTCCCCTTTCCAGATCTTCCCTTTGGAATCTCCCCATTCCCTTCCCTTCCCCTGCCACTATGGGGGTATTATTCCCCCACCCTCTCTCGTCTTCCCTCCTTGGCATTCTCCTATATTGGAGGATCTTTTTTGAAAATAAGTATGTGTCATTCAGAAATAACATTCACATAGAGTACTTGAAAGCTTTTAATCAAATTTTTGAATTTTTCAAAAACGTATTTTCAAAACTATAAGTATTTTTTTTATTTGTATACCTAATAGTAGGGAGCTAGCTGACTGAGTGAATACCAGTCTCCACCACCAAAGCTTGCCATCTCTCCATCTTCTTCAGGTATAGCTGTCCTACTATTTATCAAATCTTTACATTACATACTGAGTTCAAATTTTCTATACTCAAAAGCTTATTAAAGAAATAAGTCAATTGCTAAGAGGATTAAAACCAAAATGCACAAATTAAAAAGCAAGTTCCCCAAGCAGATGGTTGATATTTTGCTATAAAAGGAGAGTCTGGGAATCATAGAAATAATTGAGAGGGTAAAGAATGGCTCAGCCAGGCAGTGGTGGCGCACACCTTTAATCCCATCACTTGGGAGTCAGAGGCAGGCAGATTTCTGAGTTCGAAGCCAGCCTGGTCTACAGAGTGAGTTCCAGGACAATCAGGGCTATATAGAGAAACCCTGTCTCGAAAAACAAAAAAACAAAAAACAAACAAACAAAAAATAGAATTGGCTCAGTCAGCAAAACACTTATGTGAGCATGGGGTTCATGACTAGCACCCCTGCCTCTTTGTCTTTCTCTGTATCTCTGTCTCTTTGGTTCTGTCTCTGTCTTTCTCTTTCTCTCAGGTTTTATTTACTTACCTGTTCATAGACACAGATTGTTTCTTGTTTGAGTTTTAAATAGGGCATATCCTCCCTAACTCGTGCTGACTGCTTGATCTCCAGCTGCTGATCCTTCTGTTGAGGTTCTAAAAACATCAGCAGCTGGGACCTTGCTGCACGGAGAAGCTTGCTGGGGCTAGGTCCTTGGTGGTATGTACTGGGGCCAGGTCCTTGGTGGTATGTACTGGGGCCAGGTCCTTGGTGGTATGTGGACCCTTCTGTGTCCCTCTCTCCTGTCTACCATAAAATAAATAGTCATCTTCAGCTACGTTCTCATAGCTCCATAATGTTCTGCCTCCCCATGGCCCAGATTAATTGGCGTGGGGACTATGGATTGAAAGCTCTCAAACTGTGAGCTATACTAATTTCTCTCTTTTAGCTGTTGGTTTCATTCTATTATTGCAACAAGTTAAAATGTGTCTGTATCAGGGACAACGAGTGGAGCAGAGACTGAAGGAAAGGCCATCCAGAGACTTCCCCACCTGGGGATCCATTCCATCTGCAGACACCAATCCCTGACACTATTGCTGATACCAAGAAGTGCTTGCTGATAGGAGCCTGATATAGCTGTCCCCTGAGAAGCTCTGCCAGAGCCTGACAAATACAGAGGCAGATGCTCATAGCCAACCATTGGACTGAGCATGAGGACCCCAACGGAGGAGTTAAGGGAAGGACTGAAGGAGCTGCAGGGGTTTACAACCCCACAGGAAGAACAACAATATCAACCAAACAGACCCCCCAGAGCTCCCAGGGATCAACCACCAACCAAAGAGTACACAAGGATGTTATCCATGACTCCAGCTGCTTATGTAGCAGAGGATGGCCTTATCTGGCATCAATGGAGGGGGGGGGGGAGAACCTTGGTCCTATGAAGGCTCCATGCCCCAGTGTAGGGGTATGCCAGGGCAGGGAGGTGGGAGTGGGTGGGGGAGCACCCTCAGAGAAGCAGGGGAGGGGAATGGGATAGGGGGTTTGTGGAGGGGAAACTGGGAAAGGGGCTAACACTTGAAATGTAAATAAATAAAATATCCAATAAAAAATGTGCCTGTATCTTGACTATGAACATGGTGAGAGATGTCTTGTTCAGAAATTGATTTCATTTTCTTTAGATGTACACCTAGCAATGGGTCTCGAGGTTATTTATTTATTTATTATTTTATTTTTGAACTCCGATACTGTTTTCTCGAATAGCTTTGCCAGTTTACATTCCCCTTAACTTCCTACCAGGGTTCTCTTTTTACAAAGCCTGACAGCACTTTTCATAGTTTAGGTTTTTGACAGCAGACATTCTAGCAGATGTGAGGTGATATCTCACTGTGGTTTTGATTTGCATTTCTCTGATGGTTATTGATGTTGCACATTCTTATATGTCTAACAGCTATTTGTAGGCCTCCTCATAAGAAATTCCCGGTAGAAGCTGGATGTGGTGGCACAAACCTTTTATCCCAGAACTTGGAAGGCAGAGACAGGCAGATCTCTCTGAGTTTGAAGCCAGTCTGCTTAAGTTCCAGACCAGCAGGGACCACATAGAGAAATACTGTTTTTAAAAACAATCTAAAACCCAAACCAAAAGAGTGTGTCATATCATGTCTTCTGTATGCTTCTTTACTGTGCTTTATTGTTATTGAGGTTTATGGATTATTTGCATATTTTGGTTATTAACTATTTACCAGATATGTGGTTTGCAAATGTCTCCCCCATCCGACAGGTTGTTGCCTTGCTCTGGATTGTTTTCTATACCATATGGATTGTTTCCTATACCATATGGATGGTTTCCTATACCATATGGATGGTTTCCTATACCATATGGAT
>JADRCH010000052.1:6360642-6374077 GCA_019843965.1 Rhynchomys soricoides | reverse complement strand
TGGATGGTTTCCTATACCATATGGATGGTTTCCTATACCATATGGATTGTTTCCTATACCATATGGATTGTTTCCTATACCATATGGATGGTTTCCTATACCATATGGAAACTATCTTACTTGGTTATTTTTAAAATCCTATTTCTTTACTTTTGCTTTGGGTGCCATGGAAATGACATCATCTCGGCCAGTGCCAAGCAAGTTACCCTGTTTCTGTTCTAGCTGTAAGGTTTCAGGTCTTATGGTTTACATTTAAGTCTTTAACCCATCATAAGTGGATTGTGATAATGTTGTAAGGTTATTCCTCTGTCTCAGCATCAGTTACTGAGAACACTGTTATTTCTTTCTGCATATGCATTCTTGGTGAGTTGTCAAGGTTAAGTTTACTGAAAAATGCACAGATTTATTTTCTAACTTTATTCTGTTGAATTGTCATTCATGTGTATTTTATGCAATTACTACATATTTCAATGATGATTGAGAGATGAGAGAACATAAATTCAAAACATGAAAACTGTACCAAATCTAAATATTTTCAAAAATTGTATACTAGACAATATAAGGAGACATCACTTTCCTTGAACATCTTTTGGTCTCTATACCATTCTATTACCTGCAGTTGTTTTGAATTTGTGTGTGTGTGTGTGTGTGTGTGTGTGTGTGTGTGTGTGTGTATGACTGTGATGAGGCCAGAGTTTGGAAATCATTCCCCACCTTCTTTGATCAGAGTCTTTCACTGAACCTGAAGCTCACAAAGTAACTAAATTAATTGGCCAGTGAGCTTCAAGGATCCTGCTGTTTCTACCTCCCAAGCCCCAAGGTTATAGGCACATACTGCTGTGGCTGGCTTTTACATGGGAGCTGGGGTTCTGAACTTGGGTCCTCAAGCTTGTCCAACAAGCACTTTATGAATTGAACCAGCTCCTCCAGCCCTAAGTTTCTATAGGTCTTTGCATCCTGGTTTAGCAATAATGTTTTCAAGAAGACAGCTGATCCCTTAATGTTTTCAAGATCAGCATTAAAAATCCTTAATACAAATCTGAGCCAAAGTGGATTAAGACAACCTATTGAAACAAAGAAACTTTTAAAAAGCTATCGAATTACACAAACCAACCAATTAAGGAATGTAGTGGATCAGAAGTCATGCTTTTTCTTTTTAATCTAAAAAAAAAAATGTATCAGTGAATGAACCTCCATCATAATATGGATTTTTATATAAGTGTTGACAGTTAATGTATGTTCTGTTTCCAGAGCAGTCTCTGGCACAGAGGAACCCCCATCTCTCTGTCTCTGTCTCTGTCTCTGTCTCTCTGTCTCTCTCTCTCTCTCTCTCTGTAATTGCATTTAGAAAGACAATATACAGTGTTGTCACAATGATAAAGTTATATCCAGCAGTGGTCTTCTCTCAATAATTAATAATTGTGAAAACTAAATAATGTGCTTATTACTCAGCAGCCATTTTCATGTAAGCTTTGGGAATAGGGATGAGAGTCAAGAGCTTCCCCTAGCCTGGACTCAGTATTTTTCAACCAGGTGACTGTCAGATCTTTGACCTTTACCTTCCAGCTTTTTTGTAAGGTCAACCAGATGCTCCAGTCTCCCCTTCTTGGGAGGTAGAGCTGAGCCCATGTGAGCTCCATCCTAAGTACCACAGATAGAATGCTTGATGTGACTCAAAGCTCACAGGTCACTTTCCTAGAGATTAACTCCCAGGCACAAGGACAAAGGACTGACTGAGGATATGATTGTTTTCTACAGGCTCTGAAAATTAATAAGATTAATAAATATTTGACCCATTTTTTTCCCTCATGACTTAGTAAGAAACATACTTGATCATGCTCATCGGGCAGTATCACAAACCTGTATTAACTGCTTCCTCTTTGGTGGTTGTCAGGATTTGATGATTTTCTTTGTTTTATCAGTAAGGCCCCACTTCAGCTTTGAAGATATATTTCATGTTGGCTTGTGAAATGGCTCATGGAGTAAAGGTACTAGCCAACATGCCTGAAGACCTAAGTTTGATCCTCAGAACCCATATGGTAGAAGGAGAAAACCGACTCCCACAGGTTGTCTTCTGGTCATGGGCATGCTGCATACACATACAATAAAGTTATAAAGTAATCTGCAGTTAAGAGAGATGGTTCAGCAGTTAGAATACAGAATGTGATTTTGATTCTCCGCACAAAGCTGGGTAACTCACAAGCCTGTATCTCCGGCTCCTGGACATCTGACCCCCATGACCTCAACACCCAATACAGCTACTCCACTTCTTCTTTGCTTCTACACATCTCTAGCTTTGCTAGTAATTTTTCTAGTATTTTTCCTAGCATGCATGTATCAATACCATTTTTGTTTCTCCAAAGACCGTCATTTTTTCTTGTGCCCTACCATTAGTTTATCTTCAAGATGATTTTGTTGAAAATCTTGTATTGTTGTGGCTGGCTTATTTAAACAGACTGTTATTGTTTTACTTGGCTCTAATTTGCTGTTCAGAGTTTCATAGTTCCCACGGCGCACACATACATAGTGTAAGGACGCCTATGATCTCTATGTTCTCTGCTCTCTATGCTTCTGCTGGTGCATAGTTCCCACGGCGCACACGCACATAGTGTAAGGACACCTATGATCTCTATGTCCTCTGCTCTCTATGCTTCTGCTGCTGTTTGGGAAAGGAATGCCAGGAAAGCAAATGCATGCATGCTAAAGAGTCCCTAGCCAACCTTCTCAGCTTCTCTCTAAGGTCCATTGAGAACTGCTGTTAGAAGTTTACAGTACCATAGAAGAGACAGATATAAATAAAGACTTTCCACCCTTGAGCTGAAGTATCCATTAGAAAACATTTAGAACACTACAAAGAATGGAAAACTATTTAGTTGACACTCTTGTGAGTGGAGATGCAAGAGAGAAGACTCGTTCTCTGCTAGTTTCCAAGTAAATAGCAGATTTCCAAGAGATGTAATTGTAAAGACGATAGAGAGGGGATGAAGACGTATTCAGCATCTCTGAAAGGTATCCCATTATCATTGTTTGATGTTATAAGTTCATGCTCATCAAGTGTTCATCCTGAGTCATCTCCATGACTAAATGTTATCAAGAAGGGTAAGTGTTCAAATTATGGAACAACATATACTTTCATAGAAAAATAAAATTAGGCAGCTTCACAATAATAGAAATTTTGAAACTAGGATTATTAACTATATGACCCCATACACAGGCATTTTGCTGGAAGTTGAAAAAAATAGGCCTTTTCTTTTTCATTAAAAAGAAATCTATATAGATGTAGCCCAGAGAGGATGAAAGTGTCAGTTTTTACATTTAAGGATTTGTGCTTTATGAGCCTTGCTATGTTAATGCCTCCTCAGGGGCTCTTTTGATGAGCACATTGCACAGGTGGCCTGCTGGATTTATAGGTACAATAACTGGACAGGAGAAAATAAGAGGCCCAGCCTGTGTGGCACATGGCCTGCAGCTGGCTCGGCCACTTAACAGCCGACATAAGTTTCATGTGACAAGGCCACTTACTAAAACTCAGGGGACGCTTTGTGCCAGGTCTCTGACCCGCTGCTGTTTTTTTCCCCCCATTCTTCCTTTTCTTTAGCAAAAACCAGGGCAGACTCTGAGAGATGCTTTGTCAAACTCCGAAACGAGCAAATTAATTTATAGCATTGAGGATTCCTGAAATATCTCCCAAGTGCAGCTTTGCTTCAAAACACTCTAAAGCATGGGGGAATTAAACCATTAGAGCCTTTGGGACTTGAAAGATCAGGGTGCCCGCGTCTGAGGAAAGCCTGAAAACAGCAGCAGGGAATTAACTCGTGATCATTAACATGTTTACTTTTTATTTGTGTGTGTTGGGTGTGAGCCTCTTTGAGGTACCACATGTGTGCAGAGCCCTGGGAAGCCAGAAGAGAGTTCTAGAAACCCCAGACTAGGAATTAGAGGTGGCTGTGAGCTACCATGTGAATATAATCCCAGTACACCATGTTTGGGGTGTTGAGAAGGAGACATGGGAATTCCCAGAAGTCTGCAGGTCAGCTAGCTTGGCATACACAGTGATAAAACAACAAAGATTCTGTCTTAAACAAGGTGGAAGGTGAAAATCAGCACCTAAAGGAGCCCCACACCTGTGCTGTGTCACATTCATGTCTGCATGCATACACACACACACACACACGCATGCACACAAAGATAGAATGTAGATTCGAGACACCATTGTGTATTCTAAATAAAGGCCTTTTAAGGCATTGCTATTTTCAATAAGGGATATCAAGCCTAGCAAGACAGGAAGTGGGAAAAAAAGTGTGAGACAGAGAGCAGGGGTATAAGTGGAACAAGTACAAATGAGGAGTTTGGAGTGATAGAGACAAGACAAAAATATTTACATATTATTTGTGGGCAAGATGGTTAAATATTAATTCATTAGTGTGTGTGTGTGTGTGTGTGTGTGTGTGTGTGTGTGTGTATGTGTATGTTTCCCAACAGCTTTCTCTCAGGCTCAAACTTGTTCACAAGCTTACTACTCCAGCGACCTCACAGGAAGCTAGATAAAGAGATCAAAATGTAGAAATGGCATTTAAATAGCCAGTGGTCTTTGTTTTCCAGAAGCTTGGGCCCTGTGAAGAATGAGAGGCAGGAGTGAAGGCATTACTTGAGCTGGGAGGGCATGGAAGTTGTGTGGGTTTTTTGGGAGTAAGAATGTCCGTCCAGGAAAGTTTCTAGAAGCTATGAAATGGAGGTTGGCTTACTTAGGGTGAAAATGTTACCCTGAAAACTATTGTTCTATACTCCTAATATTCACTAATGAAATAGAATGTATACGTGTAAAATGTGAACTAAGAAATTGTTTGTCTCCCCCCCACCCCCCGTGGGCAAGCACCTGACAAAGGATTACAGGGAGGGATTGTTTTGGCTTACAGTTTGAGGGAGTACCATCAGTCATGGAGGAGTCCTCATGGCAGGAGGTAGTTCCACAGTGGTAGGAGTGCAAAGCTGGGACTTTTTATCACATCTGGGTGGAAAAGGAAGCAGACAATGGCCAGGAAATGGAGCTGGACCATCGATTGTCAGGAGCTATCTCCAGGACTCACTTCCTCCAACAAAGACTCCATCCCCTAAAGTTTCCATAGTTTTCTAAAACAGTGGTACCATGAAGGTCAGGTGTTCAAACATGGGAGCTCATGAGTGAGATTTGGCATTCAAAACACTACATAAGGTAAGCAATGGCTAGTCATTGCCATTGGTTAGTGTAAGTTAGATTCCTGGGGGATCTCTGCCAGGGATGGCCAGAGAAATCACTAGGGGGAAAGATGTTACTGTACAAACCTGATGATTTATGTTTGATTCCCCCAGATCTCTGAAGGAGAGAACTGATTCTTATTTATTGTCTCTGACTTACACACACACACACACACACACACACACACACACGCGTGCATGCGCATATGGTGGTGGTGAAATGTGACTTTTGTGCTACTAATGCATAAAATAAAAAGCTGAAAGCAAATCCTTACTAGAACACATCTTGTATTGCTACTTTGCTACTCTGTGTGACTAGACAGAATCATATAGTTCTTTGCTTTACTACAAACTATAATGAAAATAATAATGAAAAGATATGTTTAGACAAGAAAAACCATGTGAGCATGATGTACTTTGTTGCTCTGCCCTGTTAAATTAACAGTTGTTTACCGTTTTATGATCCATGTGTGTGCTCATATGTGAGCGTGCACACGTGTGTGTGTGTGTGTGTGTGTGTGTGTGTGTGTGTTTGCTTGTATCTTGTCTTCCTGCACTTGCATTCACGAGTCTAAAGCAACCTGAAGTCATTTGGCCTCAGTAATTCAGTAGGTTTGGTATTGCCACATTGGCTTATAATAAATTCTGTTTCAGTTAAAGAACCGACCAATTCAGTCTAAGTGGAAAATATGACCCAGTTGGTAAAGCAAGTTCAGAGCACGTGATGGAATGTGTGGTGGATTAAGACAGAACTCATTTTCCTAAGGAGCGCTCTGTAAGGGGTGATATGTCTTCATTCTGTGGGGTTCCTGTGCTTTCTTTTTTAAATGTAGCTTTGATCTGAAAAATAATATAGCTTCTCCATTTTAGATACTTATTAGAAAGGGCTATATCTACATAAGAATTTCTTATGACTCACAACAGGGATGAATTAAAACGTAATTAAACCTATAGAATGAAGTAACATGTACACTGTTAACTAATAGTTACCTTAATTTGATCAGATATTCCAAAATGTGTGCATAACCAGGGCAGAGGTGATGCACTAGTTTTGGTCTCACTGCAGAGGGTGGAATATATTAGCAAATGGGGCCATCAGGATTATTCCTACATCATCTCTGTTCTGCATCATCATGAGGCTGCATCATCAAGGGGCTCCATCATTACAAGGCTGTATTATCATGGGGCTGCATCATTATGGGGCTGCATCATCACAGGGCAGCATCAGTGGAGCTGCCTGTAGTGCAGAGCTTAACACAGCTTGCAAAGAATTCTGACCCTTCTCCTGCCATCCAGGAGCTCTCTGATCTTTAAGGTTCCTTCTTCCTCTTTCATTACTTTTCAGATCTGGGTACATGCTGGATCCTAAGATTTACTCTGACACTTGGTATCTGAAAAGTACCTTGTGTTTTGTCCTGTGAAGAGTGACTTCCTTTTTATGTCTAGAAATCCACTACAGTGATGCTATGAGCTCAGCTGCTTTGCATCTGAGTTTTACCAAAAATTGTTTTCTTGAAAAAGCCATGAAACAAGGAGGAGGAAGAGCAGGAGGAGGAAGAAGAAGCAGAGGAGGAGGACGAGGAGGAGGAGGAGGAGGAAGAAGAAGAGGAGGAAGAGGAGGAAATTCACTACCAGAAAGTAAATCATTTTCATTGCAAACACTGTCTTGAGTTCTTCCTTAAGATTAATGGAAGAGAATAATCGAGTTGGCTGAATGAATGTCTCGAGAGCAATATCTAGAACATTTTAATAACATTTACTCATATAGGCAACATACTATTTGTATTAGTAGGAATGATGGCTAATATTGATTCACTGGGTTTAGCCTTGCTTTAAAAAGTTTAGTTATTGCTATCAGTAAGCTTTTACAACTTGGAAAGATTTATCCTAGTGTTATCAAGCCATTAATAACATTTCAGAGACTGAACTGAAAGAATATCCATCTCAGAGTGTATATAAATAGAGGACAATTAGAAAAGAAACTAGATATCCTTGAGTTTGAAGCTAAGTACGTTATTGTAACAGGCACGGTGGAACACTGAAATAATTTTAGTTAATATACTTCTTATTGGTGTGGGAAGACACATGTTTTAATTGAAACAAATTAAAGGTCAGTGTTACAGTGTGAATTCCACTTTTAAATTTAAATAAAACCCCATAAGTGGTGACAATTTAGAATTACTGGAATTTATTTGCTTTATTGTCTAAATTTTTTATAATGTTACTTGTGATATACTCTACCAAAATTATGCACAAACTGAAATATATCATATTAACAGAAATATTTTGGCTAATAGTTCTGAGGCATATCGTATGTTGATTAATTTGAGTTTTCATTTAATAACTGATTACAGGCATATTTCATGTCATTGCATTTTCTTTACCCCCATTCTCTTAAAGCTACAGTGTTGTATTGCCTAAGTGTATAGGAGATTACTCAATTCTGTATTGAGGTCAATGTAGCATTTTAATTTGTTTTAATTTGTATAGTTATCTTTTATATATACAATAGTATTTCATATGAAAAAATCCTGCAATGGAATCGCTAGGTGAGAGAAAATACTGAAATACTAATATCAAGAAAAATTATGGAAATGTCCTCCTGAAACCCTTAAAAATCTGTCATGTTTTACTGCTACCACCAGACTGTGAATGCTATCATTTCCTTCTTTGCTCTAGATACTGGCCATTTTCCAGTGCAATATTGAAAACAGATATCATCAAATAAGTGACTAAATTTAAATGAACTGTGAAATTTTATTAGTTCTCTAATCATGTTTTAAGTCCCTGTGTCTGGTGGCCACCACTGCAGGTAGGTCACATCTGTGGGAGAGATCCATCATCTGAGAAATCTCTATGACATGGTGCTACTACAGATTCTACTCCTATGAATAGGGAAAATGAAAAATACCTTGTCTTACTTTTGTTTTCTTTTCCAAGTTGAACATGACCTAAAGACCTGACTGTTAACTACACTTCACGTTTTACAGAGTCAGACTTATTTCAATTGTACTGATTTGTCAGTACTGGGCTCAGGTGATATTTTATCTGAGACTCTGAAGATTATGAAATTATGTTTGGTGGGCAAGTGTAGCTTATGAATTATGCAGTCTGTGATTAGTAAACTCTGAAAGAACCATGGTTTTGCATCATTATGCCCCTTGTTCTTTTTGTTTTTTGCCTTTTTTTTTTTTTTTGAGACAGGGTTTCTCTGTATAGCCCTGGCTTTCCTGGAACTCTGTAGACCAGGCTGGCCTTGAATGCAGAAATCCGCCTGCCTCTGTCTCCCGAGTGCTGGGATTAAAGGTGTGTGCCACCACTGCCTGGCCCTTTTTTGGTCATTATGCCTCTTGTTATCGTGGCATGAATATCTTCTGAGACTGACCCAGATAATAGGGTCCAACAAATTCCTCTGTACCCGTGGGGTCAGTGTAGAGGTTATCTGAAGTAGAATCTGACAGTGCACTCTGACTCTTGTGCTTGCCTTATTGGTAGCATAGTTTCTTGCATGTAGCGTTCAAAAACTTTCTTGGTGGCTGTATATGAATAAATTACGGAATGCGTTGATTAAAACATTTTATCATAAAGATAGACCTATTATCCTGCAAGTTTTCAATTACTTTCAAACATTTTGTTGAATAGCTTTTCCATAAATTCTTAGCATTCAAGAAGTCTTTTCAAACTAGCACCTGAAGGGGTCACTCACACACAAGACAAGAACCCTCTTGGCAGCGTAGACTTGAGTAAGGATGTGCAGGGGTGGAGTAGAGATCTTTTGTGTTGGGGTAGGAAGCTGGGTAGTCTAATTCTGCCCCGAAGAAATGTGATTTTCCTAATGAATGTTTTTTGACTCAGGAACTTAAGTTTTATTTCCAACATTTCCATTTCCTGGGAACTTGTTTTAAAGGCAAGGATGAAGCCTAAGCATGCAAGCATCAGCTTAATTAAGGTTTTCAAAGACTTTGAAAGAAGGGGCAAAACCTTCTTAGAGTTGCTTGTTTTCTTTTCTTGGTGAGAGGACTTCAGCTTTCTTACATTGAGCTAGGCAGAGGAAGGGGCAATTGCTTAACATGCCCCTCCCCCCATGCCAACAAATTGACTTGGTTGTTTTTTTTAAAATCCAAAATAGAGCTTATGAAAGTATCCTTTTGGTTCACAGTTGCCAACGCTGGGCATCTACTAAACACACAAAACACTAAAACACACGAAAGCAATAGCTTTTAACAATTAGATATATTGATGGAGGAAAAAAAATCTTTTTATAAGAAGACTCAGAGTCCCCACTGCCATGCATTTGAAAATAGAGCAGATTGATTTCTCACAGTGTCACTTTGGGAATCCTCACACTTTCATAATTGTTATGTATTACATATCATTTCTTGAAAACATGTGTGTCTAATCTCAGTGTGGTGACTCCAGGATAAAATTTCATCTTGTCTTTGAAATGCTTGATGTCTCCATGACAGAAAATTAGGAAGAAAGCCCTGTTTATTCCACCCCTTCTCTTGAGCAGCTTTTTTTATTTCCAAACTTAGGTTGGGCTGACATTTTAAAGTCATTTTAGTAGGATCAGTGTGATCACGTGTTGGAGTTACTGCTGTTTAACACTTGCATTTCTTTCTTTCTTTCTTTCTTTCTTTCTTTCTTTCTTTCTTTCTTTCTTTCTTTCGAGTAAGAAATACTCATTGATTACCTAGAAGGTTCTTTATGCTTTGTTAATAATTTGAGAGAGCAGGCAATTTATTAGGTGCTTCCTGTTTTTAACTGCAGTCTGAGGTCGAGGAAATGAACACTGTCTGTGGCACAGGAGATGAGCTTGTGTCTGATGAGAGCCATGTGGGCCGAACTCTTATTTTTCATAAGTGCTGTCATTTTACAGATGTATAACCTTTTCTTCTTTCTTCTGAGGAGGAAGGGTTTGGGGAGGGGGTTAGATAATACACAGGGCTCATTTGAGAAAGTCTTGTAGGCAGATACACAAATCATGTCATGTAAACCAGAGCAGGCAAAGAAAACCTCACATCTCTTTTCAGAAGACAATAACAGATAGGACAGAGAAAGATGGAGTCAGTGATGATTAGTAAAACAGGAATGGTTAATGGATAACAGCAATGCGGCGCCACGCTGTCCATTCCGTGTCATAAAGATATGAAGCCACACAAACAGAGGGCAGGTGAAAGGTCCCTGGATGGGGAGCCAATCGATGCAGATGGAGATTTGTGCTGCAAGCCTGTTTGATGGTAACTTGTAAGGAACCCGGGAAAAGCGACCTGCAGCAAATCAAGCTACTTTTAAGGTGTAGCATAGCAGGGCTGACTTTTGGGTGGGGTAGCTCTGCAGGCACAGAAGTAGAAGAGCTAACAGCTCAGCACTGGCTTGATATGGCCCCTACCGGCCCCCGTGCTGTCCTACATTTTTCGTTCCATACTGGTGCTCACAACTTATGCAGCAGCCAGGCCTGAGCAACCCAACCCAGCTGGGAGTTCTAAGTCCTGTGTTTTCAGTAAGGCCAGTTTTGCTTTTCATTTGGAAAGCTTGGTCTTTGAAACCAATAGGGTGGTTGATTCGAATGGGCAGAAGAGAACTCTTAAACGTTTGTTGTGTCTGATCCATTTGACCCATGTTTACCAGCTCTAGATCCTGGGGCCCCTAAAAGCAGGGACACATTGATAAACTGAGATCAGAGCTGGAGAGGTAGCACATCAGTTAAGAGCATTTGTTGCTCTTGTAGACGACCCAGGTTCGGTTCCCAGCACCCACACCGTGGCTTACAACTATCATAACTCCCGTTCCAGAGAGTCTGACGCCCTCTTCAGACTTCTGAGAGCACCAGGCTCGCATGTGATGCTCTTACATGTAGGTAAAATCACAATACACATAAAATAAAATAAATAAATATATAGAATTCTGTAAAGTTGAGATCAGTTTTATACCATCGTTTCAGATAGCATACAGGAATCATTTATTCCTAGACTGTTTTCCTAAGAAGACCCAAAATACTATGCTCTCTAAATTTGATCAGTTAACATCCTCTTCAGCTCCTACGCCCCCGACTATATATCTAGGGATAAGTTCAGTGTTAAAAATTATATATATTTTAAAACATGAGTTTATTTTAATAGGAAAGCACACCAAATCAAGTATGACATTCATACATACCAAGAAACATCATTTCACAGCCTTTGTTATTCACTAGAAAAATACACATTTAGAATAAAACTACTCTATAATGTCATGACAGCATATAACAGGGGTCAATAGGAAAACTATGGCTTCTTTTCCCTTGCTAAATTATTTTTCAACTTCAAACTAGTTTTGTTCCATAAGCATTTAACAGAGAGACAGCGGTACTGTCTCATAAAGTTGGATTCTCATTCGATTTCAGAAAACATGTCTGTTGATTCATCTGTTCTGACATCTAATAACATTGCATGATATGTGAGTCCCACTGACGAAGGCCAAGTGAATTACCTTGTCGAGGGTTTATTTGACTTCATTATTAAAGAGACTTTTCTGATCTGAGTTTCCTGGAGGCAGTACCTACCTCAGGTATAGGATACACTGCCCTTGGAGCCTTCCCTGTCTGGCGTCTCGCATCCAGGATTTCACATTTATTTTGGAGGAAATTGCAAATGAAACATCTCTTTGACTGCAATTGATCTTTCACAGAAAGATGATAATACACCGTCCGCCTATACAGATCGTGTTTCACGATAAATGTTAAGAACGGCTCTGGTATCAATCGGATCAACTTCACATATTCACCACAGAGAACAATCAATTTGAATGCTTTCTGGCAGGGTTTAGGTCCAGGCTGACAATTAAAAGACAGTTGCCAAGCAATTTCTGTTTTATAAATCAATTCCATGGTTAAATTGAGCTGTGCATTTAAAATATCTAACCTATGGCATACTGTTTTTTTTTTTTAAAAAAAGAAGACCCTGCTCCAAATGCGAACTGTTAATTATTGCACAGACAAGCCAGCAGTTAAAGGTTGCATAGATTTGTCCACCGAGGTAACGAAGAACGAGGAACACAGCTCTCTGTGGGACAGTTGCATCCTGTCCAATCAGTCACCCATGGAAGCTGCTCTTGCTTTCTTAGCAGAATGTCCCAGTCAATAAACAGAAAAATAAAGAGCAATTGCCAGGCACATCTGCCCAATTATTGAATAAAGGACTATCCCTCAGTGAGAAGGTTGGGGGACTACTCTGTAACTATCACCTCAAGCCCAGTGCTTCCTTGTTCGTTAGGCTCTCAGGAAAACATCATTGATGGTAATATAATCATCCAATCACTTGTTTGCTCAAAGATAAGGGGCAGTGTGTAAACTCACTTGGGATGGACCTGGCAGTTCCTCTCAGAAACAAATAAGATTTCTTGATAACTCTTAATTTCTCTAACTCAACTAAGACTAGAAATTTAAGAACAAAGTGTCTTATACAATACTATATGAAACTCAAAGGCACAAACCTTTGTAAGTATCGTTTTGCCTAACTTCAAAGAAGCATATATTTTACTTTTCATCTTCTAAAATTCAGGTTTATTTATTCTTAAATAAATTTTATTTCCTTCCTTCCTTCTTCCTCTTCTTCCTCCTTTTCTTGTTCTCTTCTACTTTCAAGTGAAGTGAGTTCTATGTTAATCTCTGAGACCAGAACTTTTGAGACTGTATAGACCAGTAGTCCTTAACCCTCCTAATGCTGTGACACTTTGGTATCGTTCCTCATGTTTTGATGATTCCCCCCAACCATAAAATTATTTTTGCTGCTACTTTATAACTGTAATTTTTCTACTGTTATGAATCATAATGCAAATATTTTTGGATATACAGGTTTGCCAAAGGGGTCCCGACCCACAGGTCGAGAACCACTGATACAGACCCTCTTATTCACCTTCCTCCCCTTTCCTTTCCAGTTGTCCTTTGAGAGTCCATTGGTCATCTAGCTTGGGCAACTTTAGTGTGTTTTCACAGCACTTAGGGATTTTTCACTATTATTCATCTTATTGCAAGGAACATTGAGTGACATCTACCTAAATATTGTTTATCCCTCTGTTTTATAGTTATCATATTATTATTTTAATCTTTGAAATAAATAATGTATTTTCACCTATTTCTTGAATGTCTATTGATATGTAAAGATAATGGAATAAGAATGGGACTATTTTGATTTGAGTCCTGTATCAGAGTAGAAGGATA